>JADRCC010238769.1:0-15178 GCA_019843855.1 Hylomyscus alleni
CAGAAATTGTGGTACATCTACACAATGGAGTACTACGCAGCTATTAAAAACAATGAATTTATGAAATTCTTGGGAAATGGATGGATCTGGAGAATATCATCCTGAGTGAGGTAACCCAATCACAAAAGAACACACATGGTATGCACTCTCTGATAAGTGGTTATTAGCCCAGAAGTTCGGAATGCATAAAGTACAACCCACAAACCTCAAGAAAGTCAAGAAAAAGGAAGATATTTCATTCCTTCTTGAAAGGGGGGAACAGAATACCCATGCAAGGAGTTGCAGAGACTAACTATGGAGATTCTACCACCAACCAAGGACTATACATGGTGGGACTGATTGTGCTGGCAGCATGTGTATAGTAAAGGATTGCAAAGTCAGTCATCAAGGAGAGGAGAGGCCCTTGGCCCTGTGAAGGTTCTGTGCCCCAATGTAGGGGAATGACAGGGCCGATAAGTGGGAGAGGGTGGGGTGGCAGACATGGGGAGGGGGGAGGTAACAGGGGTTTGTTCTAGTTGTTTTTATTTGTTCATTATAAAATAAAAAATTAAAAAAAAAAAGACAGAGAAGCTGAAGACAAGGCCAGTTAGTGGATATGCTAAGACTGCTGTTGAGCTTGAGCAGAGTCATGCTTATGAACTTGCTATCTTGTTTAAGTTAATTCACAATGGCCTTACTGAAAAACAGATAGACTTTAAATTACTTTAGAAATCTCTCCTAAATAGAATTTGATGTTTCTTTCTCTTAATTAAAAAGTAAGTGATAAGTGAAATATTTTACTATTCTGTTTTAAGAGACCAAAGCAAAAGCTATTTAGCCTGTGTGTGGTGAAGATAAATCCTGCCCATTTTCTCCTTGTCCTTCATTTTTCATGAATGAGGATGCACATGAACTCAGTAAACATTTCCTTATGGAGTGTGTGTGTGAGAACTAAAATGTAAACAACCAAATCCTCCAAATACAGGAAGCCTGACAGAGAAAAGAGGAATGGAGTGGGCTCAGAAAGATATTGGTGCAGTTTTAGTTTTTGGGTTCTTTATGGAGATATAGATTGAGGTAGGTCTACATAGGACACTTTCTAGCTCTCAAATTTAGTAATTTGACAGGAAAAGCTATTGTTAGCTACTATGGAATGAGTAAACTAAATAGAAGGCCAACCTGTGTCTCTGATTAAACTCCATTAAGGTATCATATATAATCTACAAGGTAGTCAGAGCTACTAGTAACTGATGTTCGGGTTGTACACCATATGAGGACATCACACCTATAAGGGCTCTATTCACAGTGACCAGATGTTCTAACTTACATGTGAATTGTACAGAAGGAAATGCAGGCATTCTGCTTTCTCAGACTAGTTCTGGTGTGTGTGTGTGTGTGTGTGTGTGTGTGTGTGTGTGTGTGTGTGTGAAGCCTCACATCTATGTCTATAGCACTGCCGGTCCCATTCCTACACCTTCCAATTACTTAGGTATTCTGTGGCACTCAATTATTGATGCCTCTACCACAATTACCTATTATGCACATTACTCAGTTATTATATTGACTATACTTCAGAAATTCCTCAAGGTTGTGTTTTTCTTGTATTTAATATTCATGGAACCCAGAGCACAGTTTTCTTCCTTCCACCCTACCCCTCCTAAAAGAGGCTTCCCTTGGCAGGGAGAGCATGGTGATACACAGAGTGCACACACTGGGATGCACTCCCTTGTGACCACGGTGTTGGGTGACTAAATGTGAGCATGGGACATGCATGCTTGCAAAAATCACATGCATTTAGGCTGTCACCCAAAAACAGAGTGCACAATTATATACTCAAAAAATTATGATGGTCTTTTTTCACCTGAGGGAAAACATCATTATCTAATTAGCACTAAGGTGCCATATCAGCTGGTAGGTACTAAGGGCCAAGTGATGGTTGCCAAAAGGCTGAGAAAGCTTTGTTTTCTTTCGCCCATCAGTGTGTATTATATACATTGTCTCATTTCGTAGAATTCCAGTTAGACATTTGTTCTATCAGCTTAAGGCTTAAACTTTGATGGCTGTAAAGGATAAAGTCCTTTGAAAAATAAAACTGTTAAGCTGGTGGCAGGTCCTCTTGACTTCTATGAATGAGTTTTAGATCTCTGCCTGAGAGCAGAATTTGATAAGAGAAGTTTAGTGTGAGGTAAATGGAGCGCCTGTGAATGAATGGAGCATCTCAGAGATAAGGCAAAGGGGTAAGGCTGGATAGTAGGTTGCAAGCTTGAACGTGGACTAGAAATACAAAGAGGACTCGACAACATTCACACTGCACGTCCCATTCCTACACCTTCCAATTACTTAGGTGTTCTGTGGAACTCAATTATTGGTGCTTCTAAACATTTCCCAGTTGACCCTGATGCAGCTGGTCCAGGGGTCAGACTTTGACCATTCTGGTGCAGCCAACCACCAATATGGTACCTTGCTGAGTTTCATGGGCGAGGAGTTTGCCTCTCATAGATTTGCCTAGCTCTGCAAGGTCTCCTAGAGTCATTTCCTAGTAGAGAGGCTTTGTAACAAAGTACTGGAGAGTTACTGAGACTCCTGCAGCTACCATTAGCCTTGGCCTCTGGCAGCTTTCCAGATGAGCTGCTAGAGCTGGGTCTATGCCTTAATAAGAGGGTGCTTACACATTCCTATTTTCCCAATTTGATTGCACAGAGCTCTCTGCTCTATTATCTCTACTTTATTGTCGCTACTTGGTGACAAGTAGGTGCAGCCAGAAATGAAATCTCCAGGCTATAGGTAATAGATGTGCAGGCACTTTGAAGACCAGAGAGCACAGTGTAAGACATTATCATTATCACAGAGAAAAAGGAAGCTCTATTTATATTGCTTTTAAATTTTTTTTGGGGGGGGGAGGTTGGACAGAACTAAGTAGGGCTAGATGACGGATGACTCCTTGAGGCTATGCATGCAGAAGAAAATTATCAGGTACCCACACTGAAGTGAAGAAAGACAATACAATAATTGAGTTTGAATTGACAGCGGCTATAGAAATTGTAGTTTTGTATTTCAAAAGTTAAGAATCAATGTTAATTACTTAGATTTGATCTTTACACATGTATTAAATTATCATCCTGTCCCCACCAACATTTAAACTCAAAACGATAAAATGATTACGAATGGGAAAAGTTGGAAATAGACTTTCTAAAGGATCTAGATGACCTCTTACTATGGTGGTACATGTATAAATCAAAACAAAAAAATGTTTAATCTACATTTAAATCAGTCTTCAGTCAGTTCAAGATGAACGTGTGAGAGATGCCCCACGTCCACTCCATCGTCTGTCACAAGAAAGCAAAATGAATCAAGGTAAATGCTGCAAACATTTGTGGCACTCCATCTCCTACCTTGCATCTCCCACTACAGGCGCCTCAAGGCAGTGGAAATTGCAATCACAGACTATCGCCATTAATCGAAGCAAGCCCTGTGCTACATCACTTAGCTATGAATAACTGAAATGACCTGACACTCTCTGCAGTTAGTTAAGGAAGACGTTTCAGAGTGGTATCCTTGCATTTCCTGGGATCTGAATCTCTGTGGGTTGTTTCACTGCCTGCAGTACTTTGACACTTTTAACTTTAACTTCTTTTTGTATGTTCATTTTAACCCACAATACAGAGTTTCCATGGTAGAGGGTGGGGAAGGAGAAAAAACCATCTGTTTCTATTGGTATGTTTACCCTAAGCCTTTTACGTGGGAGAGACATTGCTCTGGCTGCTGACAACTGCGTCTCATCCGCTTTCTTTCCCTTTTCACTCCAGGGTGACTGGGTATGGCTGAAAAAGTTCCCTCCTGGAGATTTTGGAGACATCAAGTCTATCAAATCGAGTGCAAGTGATGTGTTTGAAATGGTATGAGAAACCCTCATTTATATACATTCCTATTTGAATAAATTCTTTCTTCCAAGTACTGCCAGGAGGTAGGAGGCAGTCTTAGAATCCTGGTTCAAGTACAGAGTTGTTATTACGAGATTGGTACAATCCTGTGATACAGTGGCAAAGTCATGAAAATGAAAGACGCTGAATCTGAATCAAATAAGGCACTTCATTAAATTGAGCCATGATCCTTCATGTCCCTGTTTGCAAAATGTCTGTTTACTACCTTCCCTTCTATGCTGAGAAAAGAAGAGACAATACATACAACACTTCTTGCATATTCCTGGCTCAAAACTTCTTTATAAAATGGTACCTATTAAGATAATTATTAACTAAGCATACCATAATCATTCACGTGCCAAGTTTTGAGACCTTGAAGACTCACCTGCTAACTATTGTTTGAAGTATGGTTACTTTTCTAACTCCACTAGTTATGTTCAAAGTGTCCTTGGATGGTTTACTTAAGGAAGCAGCCTATAAATAAGTCAGGCATTATCTCTCTCTTTTAAGCCATTGTAATTCTTGTCTCCTCCTTGAAATTGGATTGGAGTCCATAAAAGATTTGTGGATATTGTCTTTAGTTCTTTCAAATGCTAGTAATAGTAAGTTTCTTCACATTTGTAAAGCAGGCAAATCATTCCAACAAATCTGAATGAGGACCAGCTGCAAGCAGACCACAGTGCAAGTGCGAAAAGAAAGGAAACAAGGGGTATGACCTATAGGGAACAAGGTGTGCCCTAAGGGTTCAGATGAAATATCATGATATGGTATTTCCCTTACATAGGATTTTGGTGCCTGGAGCTGAAAGGAAAATAATTGGAGATAAATCCAAGGCAGCTGAAACAGCCCATTTCGCAGTGATTTTTATAACCTGAGATGCTAAAACCCCCAAAACTATATTAAAAATAAAAAGACAAAGTGGTTCAAACTGGGGGAAGTTGATAAAATATAACTATGTGAATAAACAGATAAGCCAAAGTCTGGGCTATACATTACATCTTTTTTTTCCAGTGTGTGTGTGTGTGTGTGTGTGTGTGTGTGTGTGTGTGTTGACTCTTAAGTTTGGTATTAATTCAGTTTTATGGAAGAACCCTCAAGAATCTTTCAGGGGACTTTTGTGTACTCTGCTCAGATTTGGCACTGACTTACAGTTTGCTCAGTTGTTTACTTGATGTACAATAATAGAATACAATTATAATGCATTTTTTCTGATGTCAGTTTATATCATAAGTTCCCATATTGTATGTCTCTTTTGGCTCTCTAAATATGACAGCTTCTCAGACTTCTCTTTTTTTCACCTTAGTATTTTTGTTTTGTTTTTGTTTTTTAAAAATTTATTTATTATTATATGTAAGTACCCTGTAGCTGTCTTCAGACGTACCAGAAGAGGGTGTCAGATCTCATTATGGGTGGTTGTGAGCCACCATGTGGTTGCTGGGATTTGAACTCAGGACCTTCGGAAGAGCAATCAGTCCTCTTATCCGCTGAGCCATCTTGCCAGCCCTTCACCTCAGTATTTTTTAAGAATTCTGGTCAATTATTGGTAGATCAACCCTGCACCTGGGTTTTCCTAATATTTTTATGGTTTGCTTCATGCATCTTTAGTCAGAGAACTTAGGGATTGATGTAGTCTATTTTTTGCTCGCTTTATGCAAACCTCACACAATGTTGGCGACCCTATTACTGATGATGTTACCTTTGAGTACTTTGCTCAGCTACATTGCTTCCTCACCAATGAGTTACTTTCCCTCACAGTAATTACTAGATAATTTTTACACAGTTTGAATCCATACAAATAGTTTGCTCCTTACTTTTTTTTTTTTTTTTTGGTTTTTCGAGACAGGGTTTCTCTGTGTAGCCTTGGCTATCCTGGAACTCACTCTGTAGACCAGGCTGGCCTCGAACTCAGAAATCCACCTGCCTCTGCCTCCCAAGTGCTGGGATTAAAGGCGTGCGCCACCACGCCCGGCCCTTTTTTTTTTTCCTTACTTTTTTTTTGATATAGGATCTCTTTCTGTAACAAAGGTTGGCCTGTAACTCACTTTGTAGTACAAGTTGGTCCTCAAATCATAGCAATCATCCTGCTTTAGCCTTCTAAGAGCTGAGATTAAAGATGTGAGACACCATGCTTGGGTCTTTTGATTTTTTTATAGCCCAGTCTTATTCATTATTTTACTTATCAGTTGATAATTTTACAATACTAAAATTTTCTGTACTTATTGGTTAACATTCATTATAAGAAAGATCCTTCCCTTCTCACCTATTACTTACATTATTTTATTCTTTAGTCATTATGCTTGCACAGGCTTTCCATTTGGTTAGGGAGGGTCAACATCTTTGCCATATTTCTGGTTCTAAAAGAAAAGAGATTTAATACAGTCCATGTTATCTGTAAGTCTCTCTCTCTCTCTCTCTCTCTCTCTCTCTCTCTCTCTCTCTCTCTCACACACACACACACACACACACACACACACACACACACACACAATTTTTATTATATAAGTTTCTCAAAACCATTTCTTCTACCCATTGGAATGGTTATTGTTTATGTCTTTATTCTGTTAATATAGTAATTTACATTGCTTTAAAATAAGTATTGGAGCTGGGCAGTGATGGCGCACACCTTTAATCCCAGCCCTTGGGAGGCAGAGACAGGCAGATTTCTGAGTTCGAGGCCAGCCTGGTATACAGAGTGAGTTCCAGGACAGCCAGGGCTATACAGAAACCCTGTCATAAAAAACCAAAAAGTATTGAATAAACCTTCACATAGCTGGGATAAGTTCCACTTGCTCACTGCACACTGTCAAGTACTTCTGGATAATAGTTTAGAGGTTTTATGCAACTATGTTTATCATAAAGATTTATTGATAGGATCATTCTTTACCTCATATATCCTTACTATATTCTTGTCAATATGTTTTTCATTTACTATTAAATTTTCCCTATCATTTAATTCTATGGTTTTTTTCTTTGTATTCTTTGATGCTCTAATGTTATAGGTATACAAGTTAGTGTGCTAGTAAATACTTTGCAGTAGTGTTTACATAAAAAACCCCAAAGTTTGAATATCTTCTGATTATGGTTTTGTAAATACTTACATTATGAGTGTTTTTTTTTCCTTTTTTCCTTACCTATGTAATGTCACTAAAACAGTTGAAAGAATTCTGTAAAATTTACTTCCTCAGTTTCAGGACATAGCTATACATGCACATTTACGATAGCAAGGTCTTAACTTTTATTATTATGAAACATCTACTTTTAGTTCTAAGAATACTTATTTTTCTGACATATTTTATTCAACAATAATATAACCACTTCAGCTTTCTGATTTGATTTTGTGTAGTCTATTTTCCTATCATGTTACTTTAATTTTTTTTGTTGGTTTTAATGTTCATTTCCCTCAGGGAACATACATTTGCTTTCCATTGCCCCTTCTCCACACTATTCTGCAACCTCTAGCCAGTAAGAGCAGTTTCTAGTACACTGGGGCACCAACTGAAATTGTTCAAAGTTTGATCAGCTATATATCCTCTATCTCATCTATTTCTCTGATTTATTTATTTCATTTTTCTTACCTTTGGACTAAAATTATGCGGAGGGACTTCAGTTTGCTTCTTATATTTTCATCTTAGGTATAGTTCATTGGATTTTTAAATTAATTGTTCTAGGAAGCCTTGAATGTATTTTTAATTGGTCACAGTGTACTTAGAGTTAATATTATACCACTTTTCTTATAATATGGGAAATTTGTGAGCTTATTGCTCTTTTTACCTGGTCTACACTCTTTGCTTTATTGTTTGAATGTATATTACCTTCATGTATATCATGAGCCATATAATATAGTGTCAATTTTTACTTTAAATGCTCATATATATTTTATAGAAATTATTTCAATAAAATGCATTCTTTTATATTTATCAACACACTTACTATTTGTAATAATTTCTATTTTTATTTCCTAATAGTTGATAATATTTCTAACACTGTTAGAAAGATGTGGGAACAAAAAGTGATATAAAATTTTAAATGTCAGAGACTTGGCAGTTCAGAGTAATGGCTTTTCTTCAAGAGGACCCTAATTTACTTCCTAGCCCCTATATTGGTGGCTCAAAATCCTCTGTAACTCCAGTTCTGGGTGAATCTGCCACTTTATTCTGGCTTTTATGGGATCACATATATGAGTCAAACATTCTTTTTTTTTCTGGTTTTTCGAGACAGAGTTTCTCTGTATAGCCATGGCTGTCTTGGAACTCACTCTGTAGACCAGGCTGGCCTCGAACTCAGAAATCTGCCTGCCTCTGCCTCTCAAGGGCTGGGATTAAAGGCAAGTGCTACCATTGCCCAGCAAGTCATATATTCTTACACACACACACACGCACACACACACACACACACAAATAAAAATTAAAATATATACCTTTTAAAAAGTTCAAAAAGTTCTCTGGCTCTTGCAGTGTTTTGGTTGGCAATATCACATCGTAAAATTTCTAGTATAGGGGCTGGGGAGATGGCTAAGAGGTTAAGAGCACCTTGTGCTTTTCTAGAGAATCCAAGTTCAATTCCCACAATCACATGAAACTGAAGCGCCGTTGGACCTAATGTGTCTGAGATGACCTGCATTTACATATACATGTGTGTACATTCATGCATGCATGTATGAGCACACACACAGACATGCACGCATAAACAGGATTAAAAAATAAAATAAAGGAGAGAATAACCCTGAAAAATTCTATTTCTAGTACCTAAATAATATATTCTATATGACTATTCACTTCTGGATGGTAGGCAGTAGATAGAGTAGTATACTAATATGAACAATACTTTATACAATTGCCAAAACAATATAATGCACTAGAAACAGACAGACATGTATAGCCCATTAGGCAATTGAGATAGAAAAATCTTGCTGCAATATGCATCAATGGATAATTTAATAATACCCAGTATGGGAAAAGGTGGTTGGGATTAATGCTGATGTTGCCATATTTCAGTATGCTTTTTAATTGGCCAAACAAATATTTAAGGTTATGTAGGTTAGTGTTTGACTCAGAAGCAGCTATTTCTGGTAGTCGAATGCTTAAAGATTTTATGTCAGAGAGGTGAATATCAAATATCCTGATATAACACATTCAACCCTTGAAATGTTGATGTTAAATAGCTAAGTAAGCATTGTGGTAGAGGTGAAATATATGTCTACAGTAAATGTTCACCTTGTTCCAGACTTTCTCTCCATCTCTGTAAGACATGCTTGCATGTAGGTATTTATAATTTCAAAACAGGACCTTCTCTCATGTTTGTGGATGTAAAGTCCAGGCAGAGATGTATATCTGAAATATGGTGTTATTCTCCCAAATATTTAATGTCATTTGGTCATGGAGATCGAGCCCAGAAAAATATGAATGTGGTCATTCATTCAGCTATAACTCCAGTCTTGATATATTTTGTTTTTGAGACAGGTTTTTGTTATATAGCCCCAGCTGGCCTGGAAGTTACTATGTAGCCAGGGTAGCCTTGAACTCATAGAGATCTGCCTGCTTTGCCTACTGGGTGCTGAGATTAAAAGTGTATGCCACCACACTGGGACCATTTACTGTTTTAAACACTGCAAAACTTAAATTCTCAAACAATAACCAAGGATGGTTATTCGTGATTGGCAAGTGATCCTTCTTCAATTTGGTGGTTTAAGAATCCAGGCTATCATCATCTTATGGCTCTGCTTTGTCTTATAAATGTGTATATTTAACCACAGAGTTTGAAAAATAATATACAATGGAGTATAATTGCTTCTTAAAAGCCTCAACCTAGAAAATGGGGCATATCCCTTCTCTTCTATTCCATTGCTTAGACTTCAATCATATTGCTATGTATATGTATGTATGTATATATATATATATACATGTATATGCTCCAGTAGAGACAAGGGGATGTGAGTTAAGCTATTTTCCTAATCAGTTTTTATTATTTCTGGAACACAGTTTCAGAGACCAGTAGTTTTGGTTGTTTGGTTCGTAAGAGAATGAAATCTTAGAAGAAGTTGCTGCTTATGTTGTTATATGTAAGCTGAGATTTCATGTCTTCCTTAACTGGTTTAGGTTGAAGTGGACTAATAATGGTGGTGGGCATCAGGCTTTCATGCTTCGTAGGGAAATGAGATAGATAGTCAATAGTTCTCACTCCTATAAGCATTAATGTAGTTTTAGCTCAGATATCTTGTTGAAGATCTTACAGTATTATCCATACCAGTAAATGGATTAGCAGCTTCTCCATACTCCATACGATAATCTTTGAATTTTCTTTTATTTCCCACATTATGACATGTGATTTGTAGCTCCAATATACATCTAAGATATAACCTGTTTCTAGTCCTTTAGTGTTGCTACTATTCTAAGCCTTTGAGTGAATGAAAGTGTACATACTCACATATATATAACTATATATGGCCAGAATGTTATACTTATTATATTTAGGGAATTGGTTTCAGGAACCCTTCAGATACCAAAATCTACAAATACTCAAATTTTTTTTACATAAAATAGAAAAATACTTTGTATCCAACCTGTGTATATCCTATCATATACTTTATATTATGTCTTGTTTATTTGGAATGGCCATTACAATTTAAATTCTGTGTGCATAATTGTATTGTTTTGGGAATGACAAGAGAAAAAACTCTATAAATATTCAGTATATGGGGTGGCTTGAATATGCTTGGCCCAGGGAGTGACACTATTAGGAGGTGGGGCCTTGTTAGAGGAAGTGTTTCACCACGGGAGTGGACTTTGAAAGTCTTCTCCTGGCTGCCTTTGGATCAAGATGTAGAACTCTCAGCTCCTCCTGCACCATGCCTGCCTGGATGCTGCCATGCTCCCACCTTGATGATAATGGACTGAACCTCTGAACCTATAAGCCAGCCCCAATTCAATGTTGACCTTTATAAGGGTTGCCTTGGTCATGGTGTCTCCTCAGAACAATGGAAAGTCTAACTCAAGACAATCTATTTTATTGAAATATTAAGAGTATAGTTATTTAAATTTCATAACAGAGTTCTCTATGAAATTATATGATGCATATGATGCTGAAATTATGATATTAACCCCATGGCTTTTGGCTCCTGTCTATTTCTATAGCTTGATATTTCATAGTCTCCCCATTGCACTGTAGTCTAGGAAGATTAAAACTGTTGTAATTTCCTCAACTCAGAAGTATTCCTCCATCAGGTCTGTTGGTCAACTCTTTTATGTTCTTCAATGTTGTCTAGTTATCAATTCTTTGGAAAGTTTCCTTTGATCCCTGCCTCCCTCACTGTCTATCTAGAGGAGATATTTAACCTCTGAGCTCACTTAGCACCTCATGGTCTCATTTAAAACACATTTCATGATGAAATATAATTTTCAGATCACTTTACTACTTTCCACCCAGTATAAGACCTACTGAGACAAGTGACTGCATTTTATCTTTTCTAATATATTTTGTTTATCTTTTTACAGTTTGTATAAAAAATAGTTGTCTGATGACAAATTATGACATTTTGCATATCCTTTTGCTTGTATCTTTTGTGTAGTACAGTCAACACTGAGCAGCAACTGATACAAGACAACTGCGATTGGTCTCTGTCTCTCTTCTTTGCAGATGAAGGACCTGCGGCATGAAAATGTCAACCCTTTATTGGGCTTCTTTTATGATTCCGGGATGTTTGCCATTGTGTCAGAATTTTGTTCTCGAAGGAGCCTAGAAGACATACTTACAAACGATGATGTGAAACTTGATTGGATGTTCAAATCATCACTGCTGCTTGACCTTATCAAGGTTAATGGCAAACCTAAAGGAGTCTTGAATTTTCCTTATAGATTTGAAATTTATAACGATTTTGGCTGTTATTTTTATTCTACTCTTTTTGGGTTAGGAATTAAAGATATTGAGGTGTTTTTTTTCCTGTGGGTTGTTGTGATCATTTCGCCTCTGCTCCTTGTCTCCCAAGTCCTGAGCTCCCACCCTTTCACCACCCTTTTGTCCACATGCCTTTTAGAGTATTGATCTAGAAACTATCTGCCAATGTTTCCTTTCAACTTGGGGATTGGATTTTCCTCTCTTCTTATGTTTAACATCAAGCTCTCTTCTACTTTTAACTGTATTCCAGTTCTCTGCTTTGTAGATATAGGGAAGTAATCATTCCTAGAATCATTTGTACTATGTAAAACCAGCTGCTTGCTTTCATTTTCTAAAAGGTGTCACAGTCTAGAAGTAGATGATGAGACATTGCATGTCTGTATGGATGTGGAACTCTGCCCCTGGAAAAGACAAATGTCCACTGATCATATAAGGTAGCACCTCCACTGTATGTGCCATGGACGACTACAATGGGAATTTATGGAAAGGTCCATGGATGAGCTTCTGTAGAGCCAATGAACTCTATAAGATGACATAACACTCTGTGTATGTGTATTTTAATGCAATTGGTCTGAATTATTGATTACTTGTTGAACTATGTACACATTCATCATAGCCTTGAGTTTTGAATAGTGACTTAAACATTTTCAAGGAGGTATGGAAGGGGAAGATATTATCTCATTCTCACTTTGTAAGATGGCCATGATTAAACCCCCAACACACACAGAGGCCCAGAGAGGCTACATGAGATAGTCTTTATTTTGCAACAGGCCTGTGATGAGTAATAGTCAAGCACTTGCTAACCTGGGGAAAATCCTGCCCATTGTAGACTTGGCTTGCAAGTAATGGAGACTATAGGGGTTCTGAGAGCACAAAATGGAAATCATGAGAATACAAAGGAGTATCAGGATTCAAAGTAGAAATAGCTCACTAAAAAGACACTTGCTATCAACAATTCTGAGATGACTTTACTAAAATACAGATGTGCAGGAGGATTAAACCCATCTGATGAAGAGTTCTTGTACATCACATTTAAATTCATATAAAGGCTCTCAAGCAACCCTAGAGAGTAGAAATACCTAGCCTTCTTCTTCATTTATATATTCTTTTATTTAAAAGTAGTATATTGAATTAATATTTAAAATCAAGTGCTATAAATATATGTGGGAAAAATATTGACATTTATCTAACCCTCATCTTTCATCACCTCTACACTAAGTTAAGCTACTGCTAAAAATGTCAAAACTAAACTTGAAATTCATTCCACGCTTATTTATAACAATTTTATTTGTTTTTAATATACATACCATCACATAACTTGGAAACTCACTATTTGGTACTTCTTATTTGGTTTGTAGTTATGTCAATATCAGTACATAATGGATTGACCTAATTTTTTGGAAGTATTGCTGAAAATTATTCACAAATAAGAATGTGTAACAAATCTATCTATGACCTTACTGATATTTAGTTTATTTCCAGTTGCATACAATATAAAATCCAAGTGTGTTTGCATTCTTCTTGCTCTGTTTCTGTACATTTGTGTATAACTAAGCATGCATGCTTTTTCTGAAGAATTAGAAGCCTTATAGTATAGATATTTAAAATTTTTTGCAGCTTTTGTTGAATTACCAACCTGCAAAATCACACCAAGTTTCCACTTCTGCTGATAATGGATAAAAGATGCATTAGATCTGTTCAGGAAAATAGGAATCTCCCTGCTCCTGGCAATTACATGCAAATGGATCCATTTTGTGCTTGAAATGTCAATAGATCTCCTAGTAGCATATAATTTTCAATAAACACAAGCTATGATTCTTAATCAAAGCCAAACATTTTAGAGATAGAATGGACCTAAACATTTGTCAAAGGTTTACTTTGCCTACAAATAGGAGGAAAAAGCTTGAATTCTAGGTCATAATTGCCAATGCCATTAGCAACCTCAGAAATTGGCTCTAAAAGCATCAAAGAGTTAAATGAGTGCCTAAATAAGTTTTGTTTTATCATCTGCAGGGAATGAAATACTTACACCACAGAGAATTTATTCACGGGAGGCTAAAGTCTCGGAACTGTGTGGTCGATGGGCGTTTTGTACTGAAAGTGACAGATTATGGCTTTAAGGACATTTTAGAAATGCTGAGACTCTCTGAAGAGGAACCTTCTGAGGAAGGTAAGCAATGAATTGTACACAAGGATGTACACAAGGTAACTTCAAGGTTCAAATGAAACTATGCATAGAATTAAAGCCTTCTGAGTGATTTCAACTCCTCCCTTTTGTTGAAAAATCCAGCCTCTTTTCCAAGCCAAGGGACTTGAATGAGGTCTGCATGCCTTAACCTCAGCTCAGCCCTTCCTTCCAAACAAAGCCGTTGCAATAATGTTCAGTCCCTGCTGAGGCAGGATTAGGCTGTATTGTTTAGACACCCCAGCAGTCCCAGGAGAATCTTGCTGAGTGCTAGGCACACAGTAGGCACTCAATAAATACTTGTCAGAATGAATGGAGAGTAATTTAGAAGCTGGACCCCCACGAAGTTATATTCTAGTATGGGATGTCACTAGAGCATATCAGTGCTGCTGTCTTTCAGAGAGAAAGAAGCAAGGGGGCAGCCCCCTTGCAAATGATGGGTAGTGTGTATAGCTTCAGAGAGAGCGACAGACTTTAAGTAAGCAGACATGCTTGAGACATCCATTTTGTGGTTTTGTCTTCTGTCTAGTGCACCAGTAGCAGCACTAAGGAATGCCTGGCAGACTCATAACTCATCAGAAAATGAGGCACATGCCCAGATAGAGAGCCTTTCTTTGAGGACATCTTCTCTGCTTTTCCCCAAATGCATGCAACATTAAACTGTAGGAGTCCATTGAACGCTCCTATTCACAGATGAGAGGGCAGAGGCTTCTGAGTAACTCAAACCATGCAGTAACTTCACAGCAATTCAGTTCAGGTCTTCACCCAGTCAACAAACCCCAATTTTCTCTTTCTCTGTCCATTCACGTTCTGGAGGAGTTGAAAGTCTTGAAAATCATAGTGACAACTGTGATATTTCCCCTCTCCCTCTCCCTCTTTCCCCACCCTGTCCCTGACATAGCTCTGTGGTAATTACTTGTCTAATTCTAGTTTGAAGGCCTAGTTTGCCATTTGCCTTGCTTTGCAATAGGGTGTTGGGATAAGAGCTGCAGAGATGGCAGGCACTTAGCGTTCTGTAAAAATTAGACACCCAGAAAAGGTAAAATGTAACACTTTTCCAGACTTCCATTTCACATTTATTTCACAGACTGGCAAAACATTCAACCTTAGGAACATCTGGTCTTAACCTGGGGAAAGGATATCTTTTGTCTGTGTGGCTGTGCCTATGTCTGTGCCTATGCCTCTGTGTTTGTGTGTGAGTGGG
>JADRCC010238841.1:0-12676 GCA_019843855.1 Hylomyscus alleni
CTGTCTAAAACCCCCCGGGGTACCCTGACCTGCAGGGATGGGAGGCAAGATACAGCAACCCCTTCCTAAATGATTTTGAATCAGGCCTTTATTTGCTTTGGGGGAAAGTTACATTAGGCAGGGGTAAAACACAAAACGAAACGTTACATTACAAGAAAACAAGAGGGAGAAGGAACAGCCTTTTATGCTGAATAAATGTTAATTGCTACTAAGTTCTGAGTCTAAGGATAAACCCATGCCAAGATTACAAAGAAAGCCTGAGACCCCAGAGCGAATAAGCCCCAAGGGAAAAAAATGTCTTTAAGCTAAAGCCCCCAAGGCAGAACTGTAAAGCTGCCTTCCTAAGCCAGTGGGAGATAAGGCAAAACTGCCTTCAATCTCCTCGGGGAGCCAGTCGGTGATGACATAGTGACTCTGCCGTTAGTTGATACTGTTTCTGATTGGTTGAGCCATGTGCTGTGAGTTAGTCTGTAGTTTGGGAGTTCGTTGGGGCTTCTGAAGCTGCCAACTGCCGTTTTGGCTCCTGTGAGACTCTGTTCTTAAAGAGACATGCTCCCTACACTCTCCCATCTAAATCCACTTCTTTTCTGTCTCTCATAAGAAAACACCATACTTTTAAGGGATAATAGTAAAATAAAGTACAACATAATAAAATATAATAAGACAAAACCAAAACTAACCCATTAGAATAAACAAGATAAACCAGCAGAAGAAAAGAGCCCACGAGAAGGTATAAGAATCAGGGACTCACCTATTTACACATTCACAAATCCCATAAAAACACTAAACTTGAAGCCACAATATAAATGCATAGGAGCTGGAATAGATCTATGCACGGTCTGTGAATGCTGCTTAAGTCTCTATGAGACCATGTGAGCTTGGCTCATGTTGATTTAGAGAAGCTTGTTTGCTTGGTGTCCTCCATTCGCTCTGACTCTTAAAGTCTTCTACAGGGCTCCATGGGTCCTGAGGGGAGGGATTTCATAGCTACATTGCATCTGGAGCTAAGTGTTCTATGGTTTCTCGCTTTCTTCTCTTCATAGTCTCTGTATTTCTTCCAATGTGCTACAGGAGGAAGCTTTTCTGATATTGATTGAGCAAGACACTGATTGATGACTATAGTCAAAGTCATTAGAAGTCATTTTACTGATACTTTCTTGTTGTGGCTATTGTTTTAGACCAGTAGCATTTGATTTTACCACAGTATTTGATCTCTAATGTCAGACTCTTGGTCACACAAGCAGTGCTGGGTATGAGTTCTATTTAATAAAATGAGCCTTAAGTTAAATGAAACACTGGTTTGTTACTCCCATAAGCTCTGTGCCATCCTTGTCCCAGCTTATGTTCCAGGTAGGGCACCATTGTAGATTAAAGGGGTTCTGGTTGGGAGGGCATTACATGTTTCTGTGGTAGCCTGTAGTGTACCTTCCTGTGACAAAGACACTAGATCATAAGGGTAAAGATCTTATGTTGGCTCAACTTCTTCATGTTCAATGAATTGCATTGGGTTCTTGCCATAATTTTTGGACAGCAACCTGTAGTAGCTTTTCTTTTTAACAGCTTTCTTAAATTCTAAGACTCATTTCATCTATTAAAGAAGAAATATCTAACTCAAACAGTGCTTTAAGAACTCAAGAAGGAAATGTCTATAAAATTCTTGCTTCTGACTCTGGCATCTGGACATATTAGTTATTATATAGAGAATCATAAAGATAAATGTCATGTTATTAAAACAGATTTTTTGAAATATTCTTGAATGTATCTTAGTCAAATGCATCTATGCAAAATGGTTATATAAATGGATCAGTGGTCATAGTTTATCACAAAGATATCCTATTAAATTACCATAATAGAGAACCAATATATTTTCTATATAAATGCACTTTAAAACGTCTTTTTTTATGTTCACTCATCTGATTTTAGTTCAAGTAATTCTAGCTGCTGTCACAACAAAATCAACATCTTAATTTTAAAGTTAAATCTAAACAAAGCTAACAAACAAAATATTCATCAATAAAGAGTACAACCAGCTAGGATAATAATTTAAAAGGTGGCAAGATTTTTAAATTAAACTAATTATTTTAATTAAAGTAACTTTACATAGAATAAAATACATTTAAAAATCTAATAAAAATAACACTTTACCGAAACAACTATCCTTTCCCTCCTAGCCCACGTCAATCTCTTAGCAGATAGTTGCCACAATGGAACTATGAATGAAGAGGGCATCATGTCCCATTATAGATGGTTGTGAGCCACCATGTGGTTCCTGGGAATTGAACTCAGGACCTCTGGAAGAGCAGTCAGTACTATTAACTGCTGAGCCACCTCTCCAGCCCCATCCTTCAACACTTAATAGTACCTAGTATATAAAAATAATTTGTGGAAGATGTACAGATTCTCCTTTTGCAATTTGTAAATAGTATAATTGATTTATATTTGATTGAATGACCAAATTTACAATTTTTCAAAGTAGTGTTTCTATTTTATACATATACTATGAAACAGAATTCCAGTTGTTCTAAACTCAACTCAACTAGTATTGGAGGTTGTCAATGAGTTAACTTTTTCTAATACTTAAATAGAAGTACTAGCTATTTAGACTTCAACTACAATTTGCTTTATAAATAATATTGTTGAACAGATCTTATATGTTTTTATTGCTCCATTTCTTCTTTTAAATTGTATCTGATAGTGATATTTTTTTAATCTTTTTATTTATTGTGTGTGTGCATGTGTCTGTGGTGTGTGATACATATGATATATGGTGCACATGTGTGTTTATGGTTTGTGTTTGAGGTGTAGAATGTAGTTTGTGTGTGCGATGTGGTGTGAATATGGTATGTGATATATGAGTATGGTATGATGTTTGTGTGTTTTTTGTGTGTGGTGTAATGTATTGCATAGTATGTATTTGTGGTATAATATCTGTATATGTGTGATATAGCACAGGTGTTTGTGTGTGATGTGTGTGGTATATGTGCATGTGTATACATATATGTATGGGTGTAGTAGATATTAATATATCACATTTTCACCCTAGAATAACACACAGGAGAAAAGATGTCTTCTCAATAAATGTTTGTGGATGAGGAAGATATTCATAGAAATTAATTCATAATGGATTAAATATTTAAGTATGAAACTGATAAAATTGCTGAGAGAAAAGAGGAGTGGCATGATATAACTATAGACATCCTTTTTTATATTAAACTCTAAAAGTACAGAAAATAAGCATAATATTTTATATACATCAACCTAAATTGCTTTCTTGAAGCAAAAGAAATAGTTGTCAGAGTGAAGAGGAAACCTACAGAATGGATAAAAAATGTTTGTAAACTACTCACACCTGATAAATGATTAATATCCAGCATCTATAAAGACTCAAATGACTCAAATGTAAGTTGACAATGTTAACAAGAATGCATTTAAAAGCAGATTAGAGAATGGAGTTGACATTTCTCAAATGAATATGTAAGTAGTTAAGTAGTATTCAGAAAAATATTCACCATTAATAATAATGAAGTAAATACATACATATGAAAATAACAACAGTGAGATTCCCTAGCTCTAGTAAGTACAGTCACTGGCTAAAGGACCAGAGATACCAAGGGCTACTGAAGATGCAGGAGAAAGCCAACTCTTCCTTGTTATTGGGAGGGACAGAAATGAGTAAAGTCAGCATAGAAAACAATGTGGAGTTTTCACACACACAAAATAAAATTAACAGAGAACTACTACGCAACACCGACAGGTCTGCTACCTAGCGTGGAACTAAATGGACTGAAAGTCAGCCTGTTAAAGGCAAAGCTTCACTCTTATGTCTCCCAAACCAGTATGCACAGTCGAGAAATGGATAGGAGCTTGGTGCTCCTCTCCTGATGAGCGCATAAGAAAACGTCATGCATACATATGATAGAATACTAGTTACAAAAGTAATGATGGGCCAGCATCTGTAACCCCTGAGATAGAACCTCACACTGCTCTGGCAAGTGAAACATGTCAGAGGTCAAATTACCGAATACTTAAAAGATATTACCATATTTGAGAATTTCATAGCAAATTCCAGGGTTCTATGACATGTCAGAGAATCAAATGTAAACTACAGGTGTTTCGCAAAGTTTATTTATTTATTTACAAAATTGGGCATGTGCATTGGTTAATCATAGTTATTTTTTCTTTATATTTTTCACCCTTTGACTTATTGTAATATGAATTTGTGTTTCCCTTTGTTCATGCCTGAAATTTAATTGGAACTTGCAACTTGATAGTCTTATCAAAGCAACAGTTGGATGTTGACCTAATAAGTAAGCGAAAGTATGCATTGGGAAATTACAAACAGGAGACTCTACACAAGAATATAAATATATGCCTACAAAGGAAAGCTCAAAACAAGTTTTTCTCTATATTCCTTTGCTTTATTTACTATATTCAAGTGCCAGCCTACAAAACCATATATACTTCCTGAATATGGTTGGAGGGATAAACCACTTAGTTTACCTTCCAGACCAAAGAAATTCTATGTTAATTATCATAGGCTTTTTATGACAACCATCCTAAGAGCTGGGTATGGTGGTGCACAAGGCTAGCACTTGGAAGGCAGAAACAGGAAGACCTCAAGAACAGTTCAGTTTGCATAGAGAGTTCCAAGGCAGCCAGGGATTCACAGTGCCTGATGCTTACACAGCAAAAGCCAAAAATAACAACAATAAAAAAAAACACAAATAAGCACAAAAGCAATAAACAACAAGAAAAACTCATGAGCACCCTAAACAGTCATTTTGTATATATAATTAATAGCAAAATTTAATATTTATTGCCAGGAGTATAGATACATTTGCTCCAACTTAATGCTTTGCTGTATGATAAAATTAAAAAAAGTATCTTTTATTTTTACTTCCAGAGTTATAAGAAGCCACGAGTATGTTTAGATTGGTGCTTTGTAGATTCAGACCAATATTAAATTGCACACATATCAAATTCAGGAGAAAATGTATACTTGAAGACTGAATGCCCAACAAGGTGGTTTTTTTTCTATTAATATTTCTTCCTTAAGAGATTGAATGCCTACCCACTTACTCTACTACAGTATATATTATATATAATGTATATATAATACATATAATATATACTGTATATTATATATATTGAGAAATATGTGCATATAAGGAATATAGGTAATATGGGGGGAACAGAAATTGAAATTGATTTGTGTGAATTACTTACATAACAAAAGTAAGATAACCACGACAAGATCTTATCTTTGCATGAATGTATATATAAAGAATATAAAAGGAAATTTATAGAAAAGTATAAAATATAATTATGCTTAATATTTATCATTTAAGGCAATATTGGTTGTATATATACTATGTGACCTGCTAGGGGTTCTCTTGCCACAGTCTCGCAAGTGCACATTCTTTTCAGTGTAGTGTTCATATAATTGTGGTTTAACTATGTGTAATAACTAAGGACAGTATTCACAATTTAAAATAATATTTTAGCATTTAACTCAAGTGAATGAGATCTTGATTTTATAGGATTCTAAATGGACTTATAAGAATAATTTTTTCATTGTCTAGAGGGCCAAAGAGGACAATGGAACAGGGAGGCATTAGAGAAAATCAGTGATGACAGAGTACAGGAAAACTATTCGATGTATAATAAATGTGTATATGTAACTATCCCTAGACAACACAGAACTGTGTAGAGTGCAGGCATACGATGGGAATTTTAAGTTAAATATTTCTCGATTATATTTAAGATTACTTTTACCTTTGATCTCAGAAAATTCTTTAGTTTCTGTTTCATAAGGTATTTTTAAAGGTCAACATGATTGGTGCTAAAATGTATTATTCCTTTCCCTCACACCATAATAATGTTCCTTGGTCAGAAAAATAAGTTCCTATTTATTGTTTTCATTTCAGTCCTTCTGATTAGATCCTAACTGAAACACTCTGAGTTGCCCCAGGCTAGAGAACAAACTGGAGACAAGGTCTCTGCCTATTTCTTTATTTTCATTGTACAACCAGAAAAAGACTTTGCGCAAATCTTGTTTTGTATTTATAATGACAAAATAAATCAGGAACTCTTGTTGCTGAGGGGTTAGTTGACCAGCATAAGTACATAGACTGTAATGGAGAGTGGACAGTGCCTTCTCATTTACAGTTTTTCTACCTTTAAATAAGAAAAGATAGAATATACACATTCTACTTCTTTCTATTCCCCAGCCTTTTATTCCTTTTTTGCAAATTGAAAGGAAACTTGGCCAATACCCAAAAGCTTAATCTCGTCCCAGATAGAAGTCACCAAGATTATTTATTTATTTATTTATTTATTTATTTATTTATTTTGGTTTTTTCGAGACAGAGTTTCTCTGTGTAGCCTTGGCTGTCCTGGAACTCACTCTGTAGACCAGACTGGCCTCGAACTCAGAAATCCACCTGCTTCTGCCTCCCAAGTGCTGGGATTAAAGGCGTGCGCCACCACCCCCGGTACAATCTTTTTTTTTTAAAGATTTATTGATTGATTGATTATATTAAGTACACTGTAGCTGTCTTCAGACACTCCAGAAAAGGGCATCAGATCACATTACAGATGGTTATGAGCCATCATGTGGTTGCTGAGATTTGAACTCAGGACCTCTGGAAGAGCAGTCGGTGCTCTTAACCACTGAGCCATCTCTCCAGCCCCCAGTCATCCAGATTATTGATCTGAAGAATTCCCAAGGAAGAGTACAAAATTCAGAATACAGATAAAAGTTTTTATCATATTGATATAATCACTAAAAAGGTCTCTTTTGAGTCACAGTGATGAGAATTTGCTTTCTCTTTTTTAAATTGTCTGGCATACCTTTTTGATAACTCTATGTGTTTGCTCTATTGTCTACAGAGAAGCATCTCTGGTTTGGTCAAAGCATCTTTATTTCCCTCTGGGACAGAGGCTTTCATTGTAGCATACTCTCTTAGTCTACCTACTTACTCTTATAAGAACCCCTCAAAAGTTCCACTGAGCAAATGTTTAAACTGTATAGGGGATTGAACATTTTACCTCTGTAACCCACTGCAGTATTCTAAGGGTCTTCCAAAGGGCCTCCCTGCTTTCCAAGCTCAGCTCATGACACATCTTTTATCAGGATAGCAGCCAATATAATTCTCTTAAAAGTTTACTGACCATACCATTGCACTATAGAACTTACAATTTGTTTCCCATCTTATTATAAAAAACAAACAAACAAACCCAAGTTTGTACTGTGTCTTATGACTTAACCTAATCTAAAACTACTCACATTCCACACTTTAGTCACATTGTACGCTTGTGCATGCTGTTTGTTCAGACTGAATATATTTTCAAGAAGTTTTTTTTTTTGAAGAGCTCCTTTGCTATTTTGAGGGTTTAACCAAATGTTTGACAGTGAGTGTTGTGCACATATTGGTGAATCATTATCTGCTGAGTATCTGGTTGCCAGTGCTCTCTGCCCTTCTGTTGGAAAGGGGAGATACATTTAGTAAGAGTGCATTTATTAATCTCTCATGTCTATTTCTCTCTCCAAGATAAATGATTATGGAATGTAGTAGATAAGTGTCAAATTGATTCTACTTCTTAAAAGTGCTTTCTCCCTGACTCAAAGATCCAGGACCTAAGTCTAAGCCCTGGTCTTTTCTCTAATGCTAGCAGATTTTCTGATGGCCATCTCCTGACCTTTACTGTCCCTTCTTCTCTACTTCCAGATACACTTCTGTGTTACCAATACCAGCACCAGATTACATTTCCACACTCTTGCATTGGCTGCTTCTAGATAAACTGCTAAACTTTAAGAAGAGAGAGCAGCAAGCAGCTGGAACAGATATCTTTGGATGATACTTATCTCAGCCAGGTGGTATATCGGCACTCAGAAGGATCCTGTACAAGCATAGGTTTGGGCCAAGCTTGGGAAACAGTGCAAGAAGTCTCAACACAAAGGCAAAAATCACTATTCCAACTAGAACAAACATGTTTTTATGGATTGTGTAGTGGAATCAATGGGTTAACAATGTTGACCTTAGGAGAAAAATAGCAAATTCTCTAATCGTTTGAATACATTGGCTTTTAAATTGAGCATGAACTACTGTGGATTAACTTATTCCCAGAGTAACTGAAATGTTTAGTATTTACTTCTATATGATAAGGATGATCACAGATTTCTGTAATTTTAATGTTGTGGCGACAGATAGAGGTGAAAGATGCAAACTTCTTGGGGAATTCAGTTTAGCCAAAATGCTAAGTTACTAGTTAGTTGAAAGATACTGTATAGGAGAAGTGAGAGACCTTGGAAAAATGAGTCCTAAGCCTATGTCTCCATTTAAACACTCCTGTCAGTACTCAGGGTTCCCTGGGGAGGAGGAGGTAAAAAAAGTGTAAGAGCCAGAAGGGGTGGAAGACACCAAGAAACAAACCCTCTAAATAAACATGAGCAAAGTTCAATGCACTCGCAGAGCCTGAGGCAGCATGCCCACGGCCTGCACAGGGCTGCACAAGGTCTGTTGCACATATATTATGGCTTCCACGTTAGTGTTTTTATAAGATTGTTGAGTGTGTAAACAAATGCATCTCTGATTTTTTGTGCTGTCTCTTGCACTCTTTTCCTTATACTTGTTTTGTTCAATTCAATGTGTTACTTTTTGTTTTATCATATTGTTTTGTTTATATTATATCATATTATATTGATTATATTGTGTCCCCTTGTTTTTTTTTATTTATCCTTCTCTCATATATTACATATGATCACAGTTTCCACCCCCTGCTCTCCTCCCAGTCTCGCCTGCTCTCCCACCCAACCACTCCTCCCAGGGATAACAACCAAGTATGACATATCGAGTTGTAACAAGGCTAAGCATCTCAACTCATATTAAACCTGGACAAGGAGAAACAAGGATTCCCCAAAGCAGCAAAAGAGTCAGAGATAGCCTTCACTCCCACAGTTATGAGTCCCACAAGAAGACCAGGCTACACAGCTGTGACATATATGCAGAGGACCTAGATCAGACCTATGTAGGCTCCCTGATTGTCGCTTCAGTCTCTGTGATTCCCCATGAGGCCAGATCAGTTAATTCTATGTTTTTTCTTGTTGTTTCCTTGACTTCTCTGGGTCATTAAAATACTCAAACACACACACACACACACACACACACACACACACACACAAAGTGTGAGACACACACAGAAGAGAGGAAAATATGAGGTCCTCTTTTTCAGTTCACCCTTTTTGATATGAGATTTTATAAGAAATGCACAAATCTATTAACTGAAATCTAGGCAAAATTAAGATGTGAGTCTATAACACAGTGAAGGAAAAAGCCATTATCCTAGCCATTTGGGCAAGGAAAATTCTATTAAACAACTACTGTAGATCAGATATTTGGGGATATGTTGGGAGAACACTGGTGATATTGGGCAGGTATATGAAACATTATGTGATGTCATTATTCTCACTGTACGTTTACTACTTGGAAACTATTCTACAAATTTCTAGATCCAAAACCTTTGGAAAGGATTTTACATGATGTCTACTTGTGGTGGTTTAAATGAGAGTAGCTTTTAGGCTCATCTATTTGAATCCTTTTTATCAGGTAGTGGAACTATTTGGGAAGGAATAGGAGGTGTGGCCTTGTTGGAAGTGGTGTGCTAATAGTGTAGATTTTGAGGTTTCAAAAGCCCATGGAATGCACAGTGTCTCTGTCTCTCTGTCTGGCTGTCTGTGTCTCTTTTTGTTTCTCTCTGTCTCCTTGTCTCTGTCTCTGTTTCTCTCTCTCTCTTTCTCTCTCTCTTTCTCTGTGTATGTGTGTGTGTGTGTATGTCTGTTGCTTTTGGATCAGTTGGATGAGAAGGCAGAGTTATCAGCATCTGCTACAGCACCATGCCTGTCCCTGCCTTCTTCCCACCATATTCATCAGAGACTAACCTGTCAATCCATGTGAAAGTCCCCAATTAAATACGTTTTTAAATGAGTTACACTGGTCATAGTGTCACTTTGCTGCTATAAATACTAAGCTAAGATACTATTATTTGTCCATAAATTAAATATTATTTTTTGTACTTTATTGTTATTTTCCTGTTTTAAACTCTATTCTTTATATGATAGTCAGTTTCTTACGAATATTGTTCTTTATTCTCATAAATAAATATTTATAGTTATTTAAAAGATATAATTAATCACATATGTCTTAATCTATTAAAATATAATTAAACTGAAATGCATATATCTCTAAAGCTTTGTATACTACTAAGTGCTATGATGGATTATCTCATTTCTTTCCTGCAAATATCTAATTATGTATTCATGATTAAAACCACTTCATAACATATGTAATATCTTAAACATTAATATTTTAATTGTCTATTAAGTAATCATTACCATGTAAATATCCTTACAAATTATTCTAAACAAAGATATTAGTAAGTCTATAATTCTATGACTAAAATATACTTCGAACAGTGTTTCTTTCCTCATAATGCTTTGGTCCTGTACATTGCTTAGTTGGCTCTGCTAAAATTAACATTTTAATATATGTTAACTGTTAGTAAAATAATTTGTTTCATTAAGTCCTTTATTATTAAAACAATGGGAAGCTAATTTGTTCAGTTTGAGTACACTCTTGGGTTATCACGTGCTTCTCTAGCATAAGCATTTTCAAATCTCTATAATGTAAGCATGGAATATAAAGGGGCTTACCTTTCCTGAATAGGAAACTCACTCAGATGTAAGTGTCGTTATGACCAACCTGCAATTTAAAAAGAATAGATTCTTCAAGAGACTGAAAATTGTGTGTATTGATTCTTTTTTTTTCATCTCAGAGAAAGTAAGCACATTAACTTTTGAACTACTTTTGAGCATTTTCTTTAGAAATGTGTTTTTTAAGTGTCTCCTTAAGCATCAAAAACTTAAATTTTCTTTCTGTACAAGAAAATTATAATCATTGGTGGATTAAAGAGAAAAAAGAAGTTAATGTTACTGTTTTCTAAGGAGAGTAGGTTGATGTCTAGTTTCAACGTTGCATTTCATGTATTTTGCTTGTCAAATTTTATGATAACGTATTACTTTAGAATTCCTTACATCTCAATCAATTCTATTAGTCTTAACTTTGCCCATTTAGAAATATGTTCAGTTCCTAAATATCCAGCTTTTCCAATACTTAAGTTTAAAATGATTCTAACTTCAAAGTTTTATTTTTTGAGCCAAGAGTAGTAATCAAAACCCTATGGGAACAATTTAGTCGTTTGACTCATTTTGGTAGACATCATTAGACCCTGTAGTTTTTACTTAAGATTTAAGCAACTATCATTGTCCCGAGCCCCCCGGAGTACCCTGACCTGCAGGGATAGGAAGCACAAGACATCCACCCCTTCCTAAATGATTTTGAATCAGGCCTTTAGTTTATTGTAAGGGAATAGATACATTAGGTAAGGGGAAAACGAAACAAAACGTTACAAGAGATTAAAAGGGAGGAGGAACAGCCTTTATGCTGAGTGAATGTTAATTGTCACTAAGTTCTGAACCTATAGATAAACCCATGCCAATATTACAGAGAAAATCTGAGACCCCAGGGCTAAAAACCCCAAAGTAAAAAATGTCTTTAAGCTAAAGCCTCCAAGGCAGAATTATAAAGCTGCCTTCCTAAGCCAGTGGGAGATAAGGCAGAACTGCCTTGAATCTCCTCGGGGTCAGCTGCTTATATAGAGCTGGGTGACGTAGTCAACTGCCAGTCAGCTAAATTGTTTCTGATTGGCTAAACCGTGTGCTGTGAGTCAACCTGTCAGTTTGGAAGTTCAGTTGGGGCTTTCTGAAGCTGCCAACTGCCGTTTGGCTTTTGTGAAAAACTCTGTCTTAAAGAGACATGCTCACTACATATCATACCTATATTTTCTTTTTCATTTTTTTTTTTTGAGACAGGGTTTCTCTGTGTAGCTCTGGCTGTCCTAGAGCTCACTGTATAGACCAGGCTGGCCTCGAACTCAGAAATCCTCCTGCCTCTGTCTCCCAAGTGCTGGGTGGCGTACGCCACCACCTGTATTTTCAAGCAACTAAAACAAAGTATCAACATTAGTTCCATGAAGTATTTGTTATGTGGCTGTTGTATGACTTTAATTGGGAAAATGTAAACAGATGTCTAATTACCTGAATACAGTACTGAAGACAGACAAACTAATAATAATAATAATAATAATAATAATAATAATAATAACAACAACAACAACAACAGAGATTGTTTAAGTATCACATCTTGGTTGCTGTAGCAACATCCAAGGGGCACTGATGGGAACATGGGTGAATCAAAGATAGCACATCAGTTAACCCACATCCTGTAAAGTCAACATCTCAGAAACCTGTATTGGCTGTTTGCAGAGCTTAACAGCTTTCCTGGAGAAGTTACATCTGTTTCTGTGTATTATAGCTTAACTCTCCAATCCAGGAAGAGATGTTTCAATTTGGAGGACAGAGTTACAGACAAGGGCTACATATAGCACTTACTGCTTTCACTGGGGTTTTAATACATTCCTTAGGTAGAAAGTCCGTGCAAGGAACATAATAGCAGGATAAATTTTATTTTTGTCTTCTACTTGTATCACTCTACATAAATTTTTCTTCCTACTTTACAATTTGTTTTTAGTTTAAAATAGATAGTTTTTTTTTTTTTTT
>JADRCC010238858.1:0-12964 GCA_019843855.1 Hylomyscus alleni
TAATACAAATTGAAAGTCATAGCCCGTGGGCATGAGAAGTGTGCTCAGAGGCTGAGAACACTGGCTGCCCTTCCCGAGGACCTGAGCTTGGTTTCCAGCACCCATATCAGCTGGCAGACAGACACCTGTAACTCTACTTCCAGGGGATCCAACACCATCTTTTGTTCTATGATAGCATCTGCATATTCATGGCATATTCACACACCCACGAGCAAAGAGAGGACACCAGCCCTTAAAAAATAGTCACAGTCTAAAAACTAGAGCTTCATATGTTGAGGAAGGTAGGCCGTGCACGACTCAGTCCTAGACGCTCTCAAAACCACTGCTCACACTTCCAAGCATCATTATTCATTAAAGTACAGTGAAACCATGATAAAAAGTACCTACATAACTGTGTGTGCGTGTTGAAGCCTATGACTTCTTTTTCCCTCTTGGAAGTACGATACATTACAAATATAAGAGGAAATTCAGATCCCAGAAGCTATTTCTTTTCATACTCTTTTCCTCCCTTTCCTTCTCTGTCACTATTTTTTCCCCTTCTCATGATCATGGAGTTTTGTTTTTTGTTTTTTGGTTTTTTTTTTTTTTTTTTTTTTTTTTTTTTTTTTTTTTTTTTTTTTTGGTAAGATATCTTTGGACTTAACCGTGGGACAGTGTGTCAAGGCATGAGCAAGGGCAAAGAAACACATCTTTTCTAAGCAAACAGGTTCTAGCCAGAACGGATAATGCTTCACCACAATGTCACAATATTTTAACATAAACTGCTTTCTTTATGCAATGCATGAATCAGTTAACACTCCCACAGAATGTAGTCCATCTGTTCTGACAGATGTGAGGGGCAGTGTCTCTGATTCTATCAAGCAGGGCAACCAGTGTAAGGAAAGCACGGAAACAGCTGGCTGATGGGTGAGGGGAGGGGCACAGCAGCGCAAAGCATCAGCCTTGCCTTCCAAATCTACCCACCCCAAAGGAGATTCTTAACTCTCCCAGTTCTACCAGTAGAGGCTTAAACACAAAAGACCTGCGTATGACGCTAACGTGAACAAGGTGTTTATGACTTCAAGAGAAGTTTTTACGTGCACCGTGCAGGATAGTTTAAGGGTACCCTGAACAAGAAAATCGTTAAGGAAAATTAGGTAAATTTAGTAAGGCAATCTGAAAAAGTAAGTAATCTGAGAGACGGAGACAGTCATCTAAAGGAGACACATATTGATGGGAAAATATTCTCAGGTTAAAAATGAAGGAAAAAAAGATATACATATCATGGGCACACAGAGAGGATGAAAATTGGCTTTGTTGAAAATTTTGACTTTTTTTCATCCCTACTTCAATTTATTTCATATTTTTCCTATTATATTCTGCACTATTAATCCCTAAATTTGTTAATCCACACTGTCAGTGACAGAATTAACAACAGAACCAAAGCACAGTCAGAGATTCCCTTCCTATTCTGCTATTGTTTTTAGTCTTTCAAACTGTCTCTGTGGAGTTTTCTTTTCTTTCTTTCTTTTTTTTTTTTATTTTTGCATATCGCCTTTAAACTATTCATCAAGCCAGATATGTGACATATAATATAATAGTGGCAAAAATTTGAACAAAACCACTTTTACAAGTAGATTAAATAATTCCTCTATAAGTAAGTTAATTATATTAATGATTTTAACAATACTTTGTCTAGGCCTTCAGCAAATATTTATGAATTATGCCATGAATGTATTATTATTTGATATGCATTAAATGTCACAAGCAAAAAGCACTACTGGATTAGATAAGGATCTCAGATAAGATGCTTTTGAGTTTATATTTAAGTAGTCATTTGCTACAAATTATAGACAGAGGCATGTGTTCCTTTTCTGGATATATCACAGTTTTGTTGCATTTTGTCATTGCTTTGTAAATTTTGTTGAATTTAGCCAGAGCATGTTCTATACAATATGGATCCCTGAAATATAATATTTTCTTTATACTTAAGCATACAATCAGGTTATTAAAATGTCCCTTGTGTGCCTGACAAAATGGTTATTCTCCACTTGTTGATAGCAGAAGCAGAATCCATCACAGTTCAAAGAGACCAAATGTCCTAATTGTACTCTTAGCAATTTTGCCAACTTCATGTATAAAAAGTCTGAGACAGAGGTCAAAGATTTCCATTGTAACTTTGGACTCATTGCATTAATAGCTCCTTGTAATTTTATTAATTTAACTTCACTTATTTTAGAACATATTTTCCATTCCTTTGAATGGAAGTTCTTATATTTTAATAATAGAACAATAAACTTTAAAAATGATAAATGTATTAAACCTCTTATTGCTTAAGGAAATAAGTGTGAGCCACGAAAAGTAAGTTCATTTGAGACTTCACAACAGAGATAACATCCTACCATCAAAATGTCTTCTGATTGTGTTTTCTTTTTCTAAAACTGCGCCCGATTTTCATTGTTAGAAATGTACCACCTACAATACTCACAAAGCTAAGAATCCTTTGATCCTAGCTTATTTATTTTGAGGGGGATATGAGGGAAGTGGTTTTTTTTCATTAATTTTCCTAAAATGCCAGTACTGGCAAGATTCTGCCAAAGGGAAGATTCTCCCCTAGACCTTGCCACAGGCATGCTGATAAGACTGCAAGATTAATTCTTTTCTTATAAAGAAAGGTGGCAAAGTTAGGATGGCTTATTTTACTTCTGTCTTCTGATTCTTCTTTATTGATATACTAAATTCATTAGCTTATGGGCCAAACTACCGCTTTTTCATAGACTGCAATGCACAGGGCTTCACCTCTTGTGTGGGCCTAAGCATCTGTTGCACGCCCGAAGAGCTATGGGAACATGGTCCTGTATTTCTACTTCGACAGATGAGGAAAAAAAAACTCACTAAATCTACATCTGGGATTTAACTCCAAAGTATTTTGTCTCCAAGGGTCTTTGCTGGTATTAGAGTCATGAGTCAGTGTCAACACTGTAGTTTAGAGGTTGTTCTTACTGTCACGTATTGTATACCTTTATTTAATTGTGAACTATGACAAGTCAAATAATACAGCCTTCATGGGGAAATACACAAAAGACTGAGCTCAAGGGCCTCCTTAATGACCCTCTTTTCTCACAATAATAAATCTTCTCTCCCCAGAATGGGCTACTACTTCCCACGGCCTCCAAATTCACTATTGTTATCCTACAGTCACAGGTAATGAGTCAGATACAATGTTTTAGTGTTACTTTGCTTTAGTCGAATTGTTGCAAAACTGTTTCATTGGGTAGGTGAAGAGAGTACAAGAAGCAGTTTCAAAACCAGAGATGGGAGGTAGGCAGGAAACATCTCTGGTGAGGAGACTGACAATTAGATTTCTATATGGGAGAGTCAAAGGGGACAGCTCTATCCTCTCACTGGGTAATTTAGGAAGATGAAAGTGTCCAATAGCAGTAAGCTGCCTTCCTGACATAGGAGTTGGGAGAAAGGGATGCAGAAGGAAAAAAGGGAAGGAAGAAGAGAATGATTTATTCTTGTGAAATGAACAAAATTGGGCAGGGTTGTGGTTTTAATGTTAACTGATATTTGATGAATGTCAGGAAACTTGAGTAAAGTGTAGAGCCAGATAACTCATGTGAGTGGCCCATTTTGCTTCAAATTTGTGAAATGTATCTATTATTTTTTTAGTAAAATCTAGGTTCCATAAATGGCTTAATGAATTAAATTAGTTCTGGTCTGACCAAGTCTTCTCTTACAGAAAGTCAATCAGAAATGAATTGTTTATTTTTAGCAAGTTTAACTATCGAATTGAAGCAGCAGAATTATTCAACAGCTGGAACGATGGCTCAGCCATTAGAGGCTCTGCTCACAACCAAAAACTATAAGAGAAATATAAATAGATGTGTTTCACTTTATATGCATACATTAATTTAACTTTTCACACTTTGTACCTAACAATTATCTCTGCCACCATTTTAAAAAAATGGTAATTTTTTTCCTCTAAGCCTTTGATTTCTTTGTAGAACACGTGATAGTTTCAGATATTCTATTTCAATATTTTATTTAATTTTGAAGGATCTAGGAACTTGAATCTCAAGTACCTGATGATTTGCCTAAGAAACAGACGGGCTTAACTTGCAAAATTACCAAGTAGACATGCTTGCATAGTGGACAGTGACCAATAGAAGCCTCAAGATCTCCATGTTTAGGAGGCAACTGAATATACTATGCAATTTTATATGCTAAATGATGTTTTTGTGTTTCACTTAGATTTCTGATTCTTAACTATCACTGGGAACCATAGTATACAATTCCTATTGTAGTGATAATTGTATGTTCTATCCTTTCATGAAGAAATTAAATTTGCAACATTTCTGAGGTGTGTAATCTCAATAAAATGGTAATAATATGTAAAAACTTGAAGATCCAAATTTTAATCTTCAAAGGGCAAATGTGTTCAAGCAATAGAATGCCCATGTATGAGGGAAGCCATAGAAGATAATCTTGCAAAAAGTGGCCTATGCATTCATGAGTAAATTGACTTTGATAGTAAAATTGACTTGGAAATGCTTTGACAAATATCTTGCTTATATAATTTGTATAAATTACTATGCAAATTGGTGAGAGATAACACTGTGAAAAAATTCTAGTACAAAAGGAAAGTCACCTAGATATAATTCTCAGATTGCCAGGCTCCCTGTTAATCTGAAAAAAATTATAAAAATCGAGACTTCCCTGAGTAGACCTCACTTCAGCTGATTATCATTAAAAGGGAAGAACCTTGCTGAAGAATTTTGCTGAAATTACTAAATTGGATTGAACCTTGCTAAGACAATTTGAGGGCAATAGGATTGCTACATCGAGACGAGAAGAAGTCCAAAGATAATGTTGAAGATCAGCTTCAACTACATAGAAGCTCATGGCTGCTCCTATTAACTGTAGCAACCTGATAAAAATGAGATAGGTTTATTAAAGTGTGAAATACTTTAACTAAATATCAGAAAGACAATACAGAACATGACAATTTTGCATGTATGTATGTGTATCTGCTCAGCTTACCCAGCAGTCTGAAGTATGGGTAGTCTGAATAGAGGGTGCTGCAACTGAACAATTTTCCTCAGCAGTATTTATTCAGAGTACAGTTGCCCTCTTCTGTAACTTCCGCATCCTTAAAAATGTCCTTCCTGTCTTCACAAATGTATTTAATGTGATGCAATGACTTGGGTTGGATTTCATAAAATTTTTCTTCTACCATTCCAAAATGTACCTATTTTTCCTTGCCTACCATCTATACAATATATTATTCTCCCTCAGGCCTATCCCACAAATGAATGGGTTATGACTTCTCTTGCTACATTCTATTTTTTTAATGGTGAAAAACTTTACTTTCAAACTAATTACATAAGACTTCAAAACAAAGTATAAGCTTGCTGTCTATGTACTATATAGTCCCACTCTGACAAAAAAAATATTTCCTACTAGAAATAAATTTAGCAAATTTGCTGAGAAGCATTAAAGACGCCGTAAATACAGCTCTCCCTACCCCCATTCTAACATCTGCCACTAATTGTGTTCATAAATGTTGACTTGGGAAAGTTAAAGCCACAAATACATCCATTTTGGAGCCAAATTCTTCCCTATAAAGTTTGTTTGTACATCAAATGATCCATATCCTGGTACCAAAATATTCTGTCACCCGTCACTATCCTTTGAAACACATCTCTTGCTAATCTCAGTCAAAGTAAAATCATGAGGAAGAAAGTATGTCTAAGACTTTAAAATATGCTTTTTTCTTCTTCTTAGATATCGGTGATGACTTTCCTGTACTTCTTGTTTTATGAAATGTCTTATGATTAGGTTTAATTAGTGCAGGATAATTATCTTGCTTCCTTTTCTTTTCCTGTTTGAAATTTTAGTGGCTAATCAGTGAGAAAAACTTGGATTTTAAAGAAGGCCCCACTGATGACATTTATATATTTTTACAAACTAGCTCCTGACTAAATTCAAATTCACAGATAAACTGTTGTAAAGAAAAAAATTATTTTAGCAAAGAATCAATTACATTTTCTTTCTGATTGTTGTCTGCATTGTTTTGTTTTTGTTTCATTTATTTTTTTTGAGATAGTTTCACTATATGGCCCCAACTAGCCTGCAACCAACTGTGTTAGCCTCATTCTGATGCCAATACTGCCTTGGCCTTCAAATTAGTAGTACTGCAATATTGAAGGACCTCCTCTTGCCATATTTACATTAAATGTCACAATCCTCTTTTTGCTTGAGTATAAAATATTTCAATAATTATTTCACAGCAAATAAGCCCATTTTGTATGTTGCTATCTTATTTTGTATGGTGGCTAAACATCTAAACCAAATTCATAACATGCATAATTACTAACACTAACAATTACACAAAATAAGTTTAAAATCTTTATATTTACAGTGCATTTTTTTGTCAAGAGCAGCAGCATGAGTTAATAGAAATAGTTAAATTAGTTTAACAAATACCTAATTTTTAAAAGAAAAAATTCTACTTCTTCTTTCTCTATACAGACAGTATCTCAAAATAAATAAACTGCCTAAATACAAAAGATAAAACAAAACACAATAGAAATGAGCTTGTTGTTTATCTGTGTCTTAGTCAGGTTTTCTATTCCTGCACAAACATCATGATCAAGAATCAAGTTGGGGAGGAAAGGTTTTATTTAGCTTACTCTTCCACTTTGCTGATTTTAACCAAGGGAAGTCAGGACTGGAACTCAAGCAGGTCAAGCAGCAGGAGCTGATACAGAGGCCATGGAGAGATGTTCCTTACTGGCTTGCTTCTCCTGGCTTGCTCAGTCTGCTCTCTTATAGAACCCAAGACTACCAGCCCAGGGATGGCACCACCCACAATGGGCATCACATTAATTACATTTGTGAAAAAGTATGAAAAGAAGTCATTGTGCAGATAGCAGGGTTGTTTTTGTTTGTTTGTTTGTTTTTGTTTTTTGTTTTTTTGTTTTTTTGTTTTTTGAGACAGGGTTTCTTTGTATAGCCCTGGCTGTCCTGGAGCTCACTTTGTAGACCAGGCTGGCCTCGAACTCAGAAATCCGCCTGCCTCTTCCTCCCTAGTGATGGGATTAAAGGCGTGCACCACTAAGCAGGGTTGTTTTTAAGGATGCTAAAGTTACAGAAGTTAAGAGGGCAATTGTGTTGTTGAGGATACCTGAAACACTTTAAGATCTATGCCATTGGCTATGTATGATTTGTAAAGACACTGAAATATGTGTATTCATCACTAGAAAACTTTTCTGCATGGTACTTATAGGTACTCCTTGTATGCATAGCAAAGGAGTCAACAAGACAATAGTCCAAGGTCAACAAGAGAATGTGCTTGGCCTTGGTTCTTATTATTTCCTTTTCAACACCATCATTTCTACCATGATTTGTACTTTGTGTATGCTTGTGTTATGCTTAGGAAGGTAAATGTAGTTCTGTAAAACATAATTAAGAAAATTACCTAAACGCATTAAGCATTCACATTTCACATTGATGTAATCAGTGACACAGGGTCTCCTTCCCCTATATGAGAGAGATCCATTTGCGCAAACCGATTTAAGAAAGCAAGAAAGGATTCAGAATGTAGTGCTTATTCATTTTAGTGGCAATCTCTTCTCTTCAGCATAATTGTCAAAATGATGGGGACTTTTCATTAACTGATTTTTCTGCTTCCCCTGCTAGCATGGGAACCAACTCACAGAAAGTAAAGTAAAACAATCTTTAAAAATGTAAAAGTGATAAGTCTTTTTTTCTTCACACTGCCCAAAATGTCCTGGGTCAGCCAGATTCTGAGTTTTGCAACCTGATCCATCATTTCAACCAGGTGGCTCCATCTTGACCCAGGCAACCAGATGTTTCTCGAATTTCACATGACATTATCCATTCCACCTGTTTTGTGACAGATGATTTACTTTCTGACACTTAAACAGTTCTATTCCCCCATCACCCTGCAAATCAGTTCACCTCAATGGAGAGCTGCCTTAGGTTAATGAGACTCTAATCTAACCCCTTCAGTTTATACACACATAAACAAACTATGGAAACTATGACAGTAACCTTACAGTGCCCCTTAGAGGAAGTCTGTTACTGGTCAAGCATGATATTATACCCGTGGAATCTCAGTATCAATTCTTTGCTTTATCAAATTCTGCAACTTATTTTTGTGAGATGGGGCCTTCTAGGATGTACAAGAGAGCCTTAATCTCCTGGCCATAAGCAATCCTCCTCTCCAGCCGTCCTATGTGTTACCTAAGACAAAGTGTGAACACTAGCATGATTGGCTTTAGACGTTTACATTTTTTTAAAAGATTTATTTATTTATTATATGTAATTACACTGTAGCGATCTTCAGACACTCCAGAAGAGGGCGTCAGATCTCGTTATGGATGGTTGTGAGCCACCGTGTGGTTGCTGGGAATTGAACTCAGGACCTTCAGAAGAGCAGTCAGTGCTCTTAACCGCTGAGCCATCTCTCCAGCCCCCAGACGTTTACATTTTTAGCATTTTGGTCGCCTACTCTTAATCTATACATTTGTCTCATGTCTTTGTTTTTCTTAATTTTTTAATATGTTCATATATGGGTACATCATTTTCCCCATCCCTCTTCTCCCTCCATGCTCTTTTGTGTTCTCACACCTCCCCCTCAAAATTCAGGTCTCTTAGTCTTTAATTATTAATGTTATAGAAATATACACAAACATATAAGTTTATGATTACAGCTGAATCCCTTTAGTGTCGCTCGTATGCACATATGTTTGGGTTGACAACTGCAATTGGATAACCCATACAAGGAGGAGACTGATTTTCCATCTCCCTCTCTCAGTAGCCATTGATTGCCTGTACCTCTAGGGCTGGAGCACTGTAGAATTTCCCCCATCCATATAGATAAGCCCACTGGTATTATCATAGTTTAGGCAATCTCCCTGTCATATATAAAAGATGCTATCTCACAGCAAATCTTTGAGTTATCCGACTCTTCTGTAGGATCTCCTGTAACTTAGGCTGTCTTTGAATCCCTCCCTTACCCCCTATCTTCCTGCCTTTCATTCCCAAGTTCTGAGATTATACGTATATGTCTCAAACCTTGCTCCATGATGCACAATAGTTGCATAAATTTACTGGGTTAAAATCTGGATAGGTTCATTGAAGGATAATTTGCATTTGTAAATTCTGCTAATTTAGTGTACATTTTTATGAGTTTTAAGAAATATATGTAATCATCTGACCACACATATATATATATTATGTTTTTACATATCATATACATATATACATGCATACTATTTTATATGTTTTACTATATTATAGTTCTGATAATGGATTTATCCATTAGTGGAATTTTCTATTTTACTAAACCTTTAGCTTAATAGAGGGGCAATGAAAAGCATTTTCTTGTCCCACATTTGTTGAAAGTTTTCTAATAAATCAGAGTTCATTTGTTGATGAGGAGCAGAGAGGAAAAGAGGGGAAGGGAGAGGAGACAATGAGCTTGACCAATAAAGAGGGCAATCGGGTCAAACAAAAAAGATGAGGGAGGAGGCATACAAGCAATAGGAGTGGAGATGAGGTGGCACCAAGAACGTGGCCTCCCCACATACTTTCAAATGTCAGTCTTGACTATTGATTATATATATTATATTACATGTACATATAGTATATCTAATAGACATGAGAAATGCAGCTAAGTTTGTGCATGTCAATCCATAAATACATGGAAATGGTTTGTAAAACTTGTTTTGCTGGAGTTCTACTTGTTTTGTAAGTTATTTATGTAATAAAACACCTATAGACAGCCAATGATGAATACTTCTCATTGGCCTTAACTAATTGAGGGTTAGTTAAAAATAATAATAATTAGCAGTTCTCTGTAAATTGATATAATGCCATCAGAGTTTTAATCGACTACATGATGACACTCCTGCCAATGTTGGATGACATATATGAATGTGGCCCCATAATTATTAGTATATATAACATATATCCAGTATGTATAATTGCATTGTATATGATATATGATATATGTATGTAATATGTAGAGTTTTTACATGGAAGACATTCACTATGGGCTTTTCTCTCAGATGCCTGATTGTAGTTATTTATCCACCCACTCAGAAGGTCAGAAAGACCTATTCTATTCTATTCTATTCTATTCTATTCTATTTTCTTAGATTCTTAGATTTTCTTTATTCTTTTTAGTTTCTCATTTTTTGCCTTGATATTATGCATATTAATATCATACATTACTTCCAATCCTCTGGCAAACAGCAAGAGTTGAACTTCTGATTTGCTTATATCCAGCTGCTTGATAGCTGGCTATGAGGAGCATTCTGAAACACAGCATCCGTATTAAGCTTCTGTTTCTAACCCAACCGCCTGTACTTTTGGAGGATTAAGGCTCCAACCAGTGCTGTTTTCATCTTTATTTCTGGTTTAATTTAGTATACTAGATAACTGGTTTCATTATAGCAGTTTCACACATACTGTTGCCTTACTCTCCTCCCCACCCTCTCCCTACCACCCTGCTCTCCTGTTGCTGGACTCTTTCACTCTGTAACAGCCTCTCTCTGCATTCATTGCACATGCGTTTCCTTACCTTCTCTCTTTTCTTTTCCCTTCACTTAAGATCTGTTTTCCAAAGAGGAAAACAACAAAATAATGTCCGTTCCCTATAATTCCAACCTCTGAGAGAACCTAAGAACCTTTATCACATGGCACATCTGTTAAAAGTACTATGTACCAGAATATAGTGAATCTGGACTCAGTCACTGTGGGTGAGGGTTAAGAGAAACAGAAGTGACATATGCTAGAACACATATGGATTGGTGCTTTCTGTGACGCGAATATGTTTCATCTGAAGCTCATTAACTAAATATAATATTATATTCATGTGGCTTACAGATGTTAATATTGCCTCAGTTTCTTGCTAGGAATATATAAAACATCAGTAGTTGCTTGAGGCTATGTGTATTGAATGATATATTCAGCCAGCATAAGCTAACCAAGAATTAATTTAGCCAAACACGTGGTTTGACAAACATTCTTTCTCTTATTACCTTATTTACTCTTAAATGGAGTCGCAAAGTTGACTGGAACTATGGATGAATATATTTGACAAGAAAATAACAAAAGTCTTCAAATCACCTCCAAATTATCTCTTTGTAAATCTTACTACGAGAGCTCACAGCTTTTTCTATCACAACTGTCAACTTCTGCCCTTTCTGAAAAATCCTGCCCAGGTTTCCAGATCTAAAAGTTCTGCAGAAACATTTAGTACATTCTAAGCCATCATCACAGAGAAATTTACTGCAGAATGCTGTTACACTACTCCAAACCAGTGCATTAAGCTGCCATCACTAACTTGCCAAGAAAGAACTTTGTGAAGACTGTCCCAAAATGCTACTCGACTATGTATTAAGATGTAAGGAACAAATTGCTTAAGTTTCCAATTCACTAACAGAATACATATGCCACGCAGAGAAAAGTAACTAATTCTATAATCAAAACCAGGACTGTGTGTATTTCTAAACTTCTAGGGATTTGTGGGAGCAGGAAAGTCAGGGTGTTTGCTTTTATCCATGCCCAAAGACATACTTTCATGGTTTATAATTTATTTTTATTGTGAAGGAGAGTTTTAAATTTCTTCATCAAATCTATATGTTCTAGGAACTTAACCTGGAAACTTTTATGCTTGACATGGGCGAAATTTTGCCTCGTTCATCTTTTCTGTAGATTTTCCAAGTAAAAAGAAGACAATTTACTTTTCCTTTCGTGGGATGTTGGAATGTCTAAATAATGATAAATATTTTTGATTTCTAACTGCATCTTTGCATTTGTGAATGTGTGTGTGTGTGTGTGTGTTGTGCATGCGTGTTTGAATATACATCTCATATATTCATGAGGTTGGGAAGGAGATTAAGTAAGTTTTGCCAAATGATCATGAAATTCCAAGAAACAAATATGCTTTTCTTCTATTTAGTAGCTAATTCTAACTGTAGGTTATATGTACAATAGGAGGATAATAGCAACTTCAAGGATGGAATACAACTAAGAAATGTTTTTCAGCAATGACTCTCCCACTAGGTGTAAGCCCAGAATTACAACATCTGTAAAAGCAAGCTTCCTGTTTCACCCAGTTGGCAATCCCAGTTGTGTTTCTTTCAATATCACTGGAATGGACCAAGGGTTCTGCATTTCTAACAAGTTTCTGGGTGATACTGATGCCGTTGTTGATCAAGAAGCCTGACTTTGAGAATGACAACATAAAAGGAATTAATATACGAAAGAATCTATGAATCTGGCTTAGTCAGAAGAGAAGGAGCAGAAACACAGGTGAATAACCACTTCTGTGATTCTGTTAGTTTGAGGGTAGATTTCCAAAGGACATAACAGGGTATTAAAAAACATTTAAAAGACATTGGGGCCCTCCTTCCTTGATCATGGGAGAGGGGCTGTTAATGTCTTGGGGTTTCATAAAAGTTTCAGCAGATTTCCAGTAAATCCAAAGTGACTCGATTTTAATTTTGCCTTTATTATCTGCCAAGACTGCACTGGCTTCTGGGCTTCCCTTTAAGAAAGTGGTCCACATGCCACTTAAACTGGCTTCCTTAATTGAAAACATTGGTGATGCTGTAGGGACTAGATGTCTAACATCGGAAGGGAGGAGTAAGAGCAAGAGTTCATGAGTCTGGCTTGGTTTAAATCCTGCTGCTTAGATTTGATATGTGCTTTAATCCTTCTTTTACATGGCCAAATATGAAAAAGAAAAAGTATTCAAGTCCAAGGCTCAAGTTAACTGACCAAAAACCAACTGGATGATCCAAGAATGGATTAATCAAAACCACATTTTAAAGGGAACATAGTCTCTGAACTATATGTACTCTGAAGACATCTAGACAAGCAGGCTTTATTGATAACTGGAAAGAGATTTAAAAAGTCTTACTCCTCCCTTCCGATGTTAGAC
>JADRCC010238880.1:0-11732 GCA_019843855.1 Hylomyscus alleni
ACACACACACACACACACACACACACACACACACACACACACCAAGAAAAACAACAATGAACACCAACCACAGTATCATCTCATTAGATTTAAAACAGGCCTTTCACAAAATCCAGCACCAATACATGATAAAAGTCTTGGAAAAATTAGAGATATAAGGGACATACCTATACATATGAATACATTTAGAGCCAACATCAAATTAAATGGAGAAAAACTCAAAACAATTCCACTAAACTCAGGAACAAGACAAAGTTTTCCAATCTCACCCTATCTATTGAATATAGTACTTGAAGTTCTAGCTAAGAGCAATAAGACAATTGGAAGAGATCAAGAGGGTATACTTTGAAAAGGAAGAACTGAAAGTATCCTAATCGGCAGATGATATGGTAGTAGACATAAGTAATCCTGAAAATTCTACTTTTAGGAAAGTGGCTGATCAAAGATTAACGTTAAAAATATATATCAGAAACCGGGTGGTGGTGGCACACGCCTTTAATCCCAGCACTTGGGAGGCAGAGGCAGGCGGATTTCTGAGTTCGAGGCCAACCTGGTCTACAGAGTAAGTTCTAGGACAGCCAGAGCTACACAGAGAAACCCTGTCTCGAAAAACCAATATATATATATATATATAGATATATAGATAGATATATCTATATCTATATCTATATCTATATCTATATATATATCAGTAGTCCTCCTATATAAACATGACAAACAGACTGAGAAAGAAAGAAATCAGGCAAACAACATCCTTCACAGTAGCCTCAAATAATATTAAATATATACAGCAACACCCACCTCCAAAACAAACAAACAAACAAAACAAGTGAAAGACTTGTATGATAAAAACTTCGAGTCTTTGAAAAAAGAAATTGAAGAATGTATCAGGAAACGCTAAAAAAAAATCTCTCGTTTATGGAACAGTTGGATTAACACAGTAAAAATGGCCATCCTACAAAAAAAACTAATCTACAGATTCATATTAGTCCCTATCAAAATTACAACAGAATTGTTTATAGACCTTGGAAGAACAATTCCAACATTTCATGTGGAATAACAAAACCCACGATAGCTAAAATAATCCTGAACATAAGAACTGCATGGTATTGGCATAAGAACAGACATATTGATCCATGGAATCAAATTGAAAACCAAGACACAATTCCACCCACATAAGGACACCTGGTTTTTGATTAAGAAATTCACAAATACACAATGGAACAAAGACAGTTCCTTCAAAGAATGGTGCTGGTCACACTGTATCTCTACATAAAGAAGAATGCAAATTCAAATTCATCACCCTGAAAAAAAATCTCAAGACCAAGTGAATGGAAGACCCCAAAATAAACCAGACACACTGAAACTGATAGAGGAGAATGTGGAAAACAGCCCTGAAGGCGCTAGCACAGGAGACAACCTTCTGAGCAGAAAACCAACGGCTCAGGCTCTGTCTAAGACCAACAATTAATATATGGGACCTCAAGACTCTGAAAAGCTTCTCTAAGGCAGAGAGTACAGTCAACTGGACAAAGAAACAAGATAGCCTAAGGAATGGGAAAAGATGTTTACCAACTGTGTATATTACACAAGAGAGAGGCCTACTATACAAAATGTATAAAGAACTCAAGAAACTAGATGTTCAAAGAACAAACAATTCTATTTAAAACCAGGGTACAGAGCTAAACAGAATTCTCAAAAGAGGAAACTCAATGGCCTAGAAACACTTTAAGAAATGTTGAACATTGCTGGGCAGTGGTGGCGCATACCTTTAGTCCCAGAACTTGGGAGGCAGAGGCAGGCAGTTTCTGAGTTGGAGGCCAGCCTGGTCTACAGAGTGAGTTTCAGGACAGCCAGGGCTATAGAGAAACCCTGGCTTAAAAAAAAACAAAAAAACAAAAACAAAAAAAGAAAAGAAAAAGAAAAAAAAGAAATGTTGAACATCCTTAGCTATCACAGAAATGCAAATGGAAACTACTTTGAGATATCTTTTTAAACATGTCAGAATAGCTAAGGTCAATAATACAAGTAACACCTCATGCTGGCAAGGATGTGGAGCAAAAGGACCACTCTTCTATGGTGATGGAAAGGCAAACTAATACAGACACTGTGGAAATCAATAGTATGTTTCCTCAGAAAACTGGGAATTGGGCTACTTCAAGATCCAACTTGGGCATATTCCCAAAAAAACGATCCATTCTACCGGAAGGGCACCTGCTCAATATGTTCATAGTGGCTTTACTCTCACTAGACAGAAACTTGAAATGAGCTAAATGTCTATCAAGAATGGATAAAGAAAATGTGGGCCAGGCGGTGGTAGCGTACGCCTTTAATCCCAGCACTTGGGAGGCAGAGGCAGGAGGATTTCTGAGTTCGAGGCCAGCCTGGTCTACAGAGTGAGTTCCAGGACAGCCAGAGCTACACAGAGAAACCCTGTCTCGAAAAAAAAATGTGGTAAATTTACACAACAGAGTACTACTCAGCTATTAAAAAATGACATTTGGGTCCCCTGGAGCAGGCAGAGGTCCTAAAAGTCAATTCCCAACAACCAGAAGAAGGCTCACAACTATCTGTACAGCTACAGTGTGTACTCATAAAGTACACATATAAAGTAAATCTTTTTTAAAAAATGACATTTAAGACATTTACAGGAAATAGATGTAACTAGAAAAAAAATCCCCATTAAGTCAGGTAACTAAAACCCAGAAATACGAATATGGCATACATTCACTTATAAATTGATAGTAGCTATTAGGTTAATGATAAGTCATCTACAGTCCACAGACCCAGAAGAGACAGAGACAGAGGAGGGCTATGGGGGAAAACATGGATCTTTCTGGAATGGAAAAATAGAAAATATTCTGAGGGTGGGCTGGGCGTGAATGGGCACAGGAGTAGGCGGGATCAGTTGAAGAGGCAGAGAGAGTGCAGTGCAGGGAGGCGCAGCTGGAAGTAGGGGGCACTGGGGAGTTGAGGTAGATACATATAGCACTGCTAACTTCCTGGAATCTATAAAGGTAACCTCAGTGAGCACTCCTAGTAATGGAAAATACAGAATCCAAACTGGCCATCCTCTGTAGCAAGGCAGGGGCTTCAGTGGCAGGTTACATTTGGTTGAGGTGTTGTCAAGGCAGTCTCATGGAGATTCCTCAACAACCCAGGCTGATGCTAGGACAGAAGGTTCCTCTCTGAAAATGACAGCAAGACCACATTGCTGACGAAAACTTCCACACAGCATGCTGAATGTAGAGAGGGCAAGCAGGTGCAGGCTTGGACATTTCACTCCTATGTTCTGGTCTCTGTGGAGTGAAAGTCTTTAGAAGTGTGCATAGTCTTTTAACTATTGCTATTGTCTTCATTTCTTTTGCACAATGTCCTCCTAGGTACTCAGCTTGTCCTCAATGAATGTGCATTTAGGTTATTTTAAAATTTAGGCCACCATGAATATTACTACAATGAGCCTAAGAATTCTGATACTTCTTAAAACTAAGAAGTAGATTGCACGCACACATAAGCTTCAACAGAATGAGACTGTGTAGAGAACATTGTTTACTGTGTTGTTCGTGGTAATAAGGTTCCATGGGTGTAGCTACTGTGTCCAAATGGATCAGAATACATACACTAAACATGTGCTATTTTATATCAACTATAAAAATGCAATAAGGTTTTAATTAATTTTGCAGTTGGTATCTGTGGTAAATCCCACCCTACTGCTATCAGAATTTATTTTGTAAGCTATTACACAATTCCTTGTCACATTTAGATTCATTGTTAAACTCTGGACCATGTTTTATTTTCACTTTTTATCTTGTCAATTAAATCATATTTGGTAGACCAGGGTCTTTGTGACCATAGCAATGTATTCTGCGTCACTAAACTCATACTGAAGTCACCTTTCTATGCCTTTGAACATTACTTCACATCTGTTTCAGTTCCTCTCCTCCCAGGGAATCCACACTTCGGGAGGGTCCACAGTCAAAGGCCTCTGCCCACCTCACCACATGGACCAACAGACCCACAGTCTGACCTACAGTCAGCCTCAGGCCCAGCAGATGACTGATAGTTCAGTAGAACTACTCCTTCTGGCCTGGGGACAGTGGGTTCCACACTCACCATGACATGGCTTGTGGTCTCCCTCACAGCTCTCTACAGCTGCATGAGGGGAGAATCCCGGAAAGAAAATTCACTATCTCCAATTGGTGCAATCAGCAGATTGCTAGGCCTGCCCGAGTCCCTCATCAGCTTGGACAACCCTGCTGGGCCATAGGACAGCAGCAGCTCCTCTACTGCTGGGCCATAGGACAGCAGCAGCTCCTCTACTGGAAGAATCAGAGATCAAAGGACTTAGACAGCTGAGGCATTCCAGCTCTGCCCTTCCACTCTAGGGTCAGACAGAAATTTGCATCTTACAATTTTCCAGTCTCCCAGAGTACTTCCACCTCTTCTTTCAAAGCATACCGTCATTTGTATCCACATTCCACTGCACACACGATACCCACCGTAGCAATCTCTACCTCATAAGTGGGAAGTCCTCCAGACAACCTTTAATGAAAGTCAAGCATTAACAATTAAAGCAAAAAGGCAGCCATGAATTTGAAAGCCAGGAGTGGTTAATGAAGGTGAATAAGAAAAAAAATAAATAAAAAGGAAAGGACAAGGCTGCTCCTGGGTATGGGGCAGCAGAACGTTCATTATAGATAAATGGGAGAGCAGAGCCAGACTTAGGGACATCTGGGAGAACACAGAATGGACATGACTCTGAGCCATGTGAAGAGAGGTAGCAAGGAGAGGCAGACCAAGAGGTCGGGAGAATAAATGGTAAGTAGACATGACCAGAGAACCAACAGTTGGATTATAGGAGGAGAGTCAGATGGGAGAAGGGCCACCAAACTCCTGGGATAGAGTAGGATAGTCCAGCATTACCCAGTAATAAGTAGTGAGTGGGGGATGCTGGGAGAACCTGGCAGCAAGGTCTGCTTTGACTTATTTAATTAGCCATCTCAGCCAGTTGTCCCAGGGTTTTAGACTTAACAGTAGAGAAGGATAAGAAGGTTGGTATGATTTAAGTATAGTCTCAAACCATTTTTTTTTTTTTTTTTTTTTTTTGGTTTTTCGAGACAAGGTTTCTCTGTGTAGCCCTGGCTGTCCTGGAACTCACTCTGTAGACCAGGCTGGCCTCAAACTCAGAAATCTGCCTGCCTCTGCCTCCCAAGTGCTGGGATTAAAGGTGTGCGCCACCACCGCCCGGCTCAAACCTTATTTTAAAACGTTGAAACAGGCTTTATGGTCCCATATTCTTCAGGAACTAGACATGTGAATTAGAGCATACCAAGAACTGCCCACACCTTCTCAGGTTGTGCCTTTCAGACAGGAAAAATTACATTCCTGTTAGGCACAGCTATATCAGTTTGCACAGACTTTATTGCTTAAACACAGATTTGCTTTCCAGAAATAACTTCAGTGCCTCGGCCAGAATCTTGACTGCCTGGCCTGTAAAAATGACCAGTTTGGACTTTTACTGATCATATATAGTTGATTCCCTGACTACTGTCAGGAAAGCTCTCTCTCAACCTTCCTTTCTCCCAGTCATTTCTGTGGTGTGAAAACACCAGCTTCAAAGTTCACTAAACTCTTTTTTTCTTTTTCTTTCTTTTTTTTTTTTTTTTTTTTTTGGTTTTCTCTGTATAGCCCTGGCTGTCCTGGAACTCACTCTGTAGACCAGGCTGGCCTCGAACTCAGAAATCCGCCTGCCTCTGCCTCCCAAGTGCTGTAATTGAAGGCATGCGCCACCACTGCTCGGCCTAAACTCAACTCTTACACGGGTCCCTCTTTGTTTGTAATTTCCTGCAAGATCCAGGGAGATGGGAGAGCACTCACTCAGTGGAGTCTTTTCCTTCTCATTGACCAGTCAGGGCCCAGCCTGAAAGGAGTTGCAGGACTGTCTTCCAATCACTGTGCAGTAGAGCCACGATTACAGATTCAAAGAAAGTCTTAGTAATACAGCACGAGCAAGACTGAGCTACATGCAGCCTTGCTATGAAGAAATATGAAAGCCCTTGAGAACAAGGAATGTAATTCGTAGTGAATGGGAAACACTGGAGACTAGAAACAAGTACCAAATCAGAGCAGGCATGCATGATGAAAATGAAATTTAAATAGTAATAGTAACGGGGCTAGAGAGATGGCTCAGCAAGTTAAGAGCTCTTCCAGAGTGGTTAAGGCTGCTCTTCCAGAGGTCCTGAGTTCAATTCCCAGCAACCACATGGTGGTTCACAACCATCTGTAATAGGATCAGATGCCCTCTTCTGGTGTGTCTGAAGACAGCACAACAATGTACTCACATAAAGTAAATAAATAAATAAATAAATAAATAATAATAGTAACAATTGACTTTAAAAAAAACATAAATATAATTGAAAAACGGATAGGTCTACTGACTTTGAAAAAGAGCAGACCCTTCTCTGGTAGAGGGAATGGCATTAATAAGACACTGTTTGACCTTGCCCCTATATGCAATGTGAGCTGCTGAGATCAGTAACCTGACACACACAGCTACAGCCAATAGCCCCTGTCTAAAATCTCTGAGCTAACAATGTCAATGAGGATTGCACATATCTGCATGAATGTACACATATCTTCCACATATAAATGAATTCCACATAGACATGAATTGCACATATCTTCCATGAACTGGAAATTTAATATTCACTAGCTCAAGCTAACCTTCACAAACTGTACACCCACCAATCTGGTCTGATTTCATTCAAATGCATGAATTGATGCATGCTGGGAAATTACAAAAATCCCTCCCTCTGCCTGAATCAGGTCTTTTCACAACAATGACCCGACAGCTGGCTCCCTTAACCTCTGGTCTGTGACCTCCATACTGCCTACTCTACTTCAGCCTGCAGCATACGTGCCATACTCCTCTGTTCTGGTCTGAAAGTGTAAGGTATGCTCCACATACAAAGACTTTTCCTGCTGCTGCAATGGACACTTAATTACATAACTTAAAGGGGGCTGGAGAGATGGCTCCGCGGGTAAGAGCACTGACTGCTCTTCCAAAGGTCCTCGAGTTCAAATCCCAGCAACCACATCGTGGCCCACAACCATCTGTAATGAGATCTGACGCCCTCTTCTGGTGTGTCTGAATACAGCTACACTGTACTCACATAAATAAAATAAACTCAAACAAAAAAACTTTGTTGTGGGACAGCCTTTTAATTAAAGAATTTGGGAAGCTCAATCAAGAGAAAAGCAAGGTCATTGCCCTGGGGAGCAACAGACTGTGATGAAGGTGACCTGAGTCAACACAGCTTGTCTCAGACACATTTTTGGAAAAGGCTGGAGATGCAGGTGTCTTAGAATTAATATACCTTCCCAAAGAGAAATCACTCCACACCGTACTAAAAATTAATTAAGAAAAATCTCTTTAAGGACACCACACATTCAGCTCTGGGAGTCCTCAAAGAGGAGTCTCTTCAGTAGAAGCGATTTTGCATTCCACCTATGGTATATCCCTTAAGTCTCTTTTAGATTCCGACCCCAGGTTATGCCATGAACTACTTAAACATGGACTGCAGGCAGATGGGAGATAGACCTAGCAAAGATTTTCACAGAAGTAAGTACACCAGCATTCTAATACAGCAGTCCTTTAGTGACCATGTCTTAAGTGGGAAGTCCCAACAGATGAGAAAGATAGGAAAAGTGTAGGTAGAAAAGATAAAACGCAGCAGTGGAGACGTCTGTTGTTCTTAATAAAATCTAAATCAATCCATTTTACCAAGAAACACTCAGGAGCCAGACGTTGGGTGGAAGCCTGCTAGCTCAGAGAGGCAGAGGAAGCACCTGTTCACCTTCCTCTTCAGCTGAAACCCCAGAAGGAATCTCTGCGACACCTTCTCAAATGACCTCCTCCAAACTGAGTGTACCTAATGCTTCTTCTGCATCTCTCTGTCTGTGCTCCCAATTCCCTCTTACTCTCTAAAGTTTTTTACTTAATAACCAATCCTAGCTTCCCTTCGCGCGTCAGCTGGGTGCTTGCTCCACTTCTTGACCCACGGTTGGTTAATTTTATTTAATCTTGCTTCCACTCAGGGTTCGGAGTATGATCAAATATCCTACAATAAAGGTCTTGCACAAGCTACCTGTCATGCCGTAAGCTTCTTAAGAAGAATAGCATCTTGTATACTGCCTACAGGGGAAACATGGAAAGAAATGGGAATCCTCTAAGAAGTCAGCAGAAACTATCACACAATGGGACAAACTCAAGAGGAGTCTAATAAAGCCGTGCTGGTCACAGAGAACACAGGATATATCAGGAACATTACTGAACAAGGCTACAGTGGTCTTGGGACTAATAACCACAACCCCACATGGTGGCAAGAGTTGGCTTCTCAGGATCTGACACAACCCTTCCCCACAGATCCTGGCCCCAGACCAATTACTAGCTTTCCCAAGCATATTCCTTGCTTTAGAGCAGGAGCTCTGTAAAAGTAGCTTATGTTCACCCGAGGTAATTGTCTTCTCTGAGGCTTACCGCCTCAGCCTGTTTACCTAGCCTAGTCCTGAAGATTTCTAGTCTCTGTACAATCCCAGCTTCAGAAATTTACTACTGAATAAGTAAATCTGGTCTTTCCTAGGTCTTCCTGAACTCTTGCTGGCTGGTCAACTCAGCTGTTCTGACTCAAAACTCCTCTCCACACTGACTGATTCAATCTGGTCTCTTCCCTCAACCCACCTCTCTCTGACTGTCACATGGAAAGCCTTACTTGATTAAAAAGAAAGAAAAAAAAAAGCCAGCCCTCAACACTACAGGGTTGTTCCTTTGCAAAGATTTGACAACAGTGTAGTCTTGCCCATGTTGCAGAACTATGCTTTTCTCAAGAAAAAAGTTGGACCATTATGGCACAAGAGGCCTTAGGGTTGGTGGTAACCCTGGCACCCTGACCAGTTTGTTAGAGGACTGTTCTTTGATAAGGGCGATTTCTTTCACATCTGAGACAAGAAGTGAGGTCCATCTTTTATGTTTGAAAACAGACCTGGACCCCGGGTTCTCCCAGCATCCCTCACTTCTCACCTAGCATACCCTGCCCCCGACCCTGAACTTCCCAGCCCAGGGTCTATGCTGCTCTTCCCCCAGAGGCTCTTTCCCAAACAATCCAGATATTTTGGTCTCCTTAATCATCCTCCCCCCGCCCCCGCTCGCTCTCTCGCTCTCAGTCTTTCTCATCTTCTACTTCTCTTCTGTGTTCCTGCCTGCTTTCTCTCTTTCTCTTCCTCCTTCCTACCTCCCTCTCACCATGGTGACTTCCCTGACCTCGGTCCTTGGGGCCAGTGAATTTGCCCAAGAGTAGCTTCCCAATAAACCGGCACTTAATATAATCTAATCTGGCTTGAATTGGCTCATTTGAGCAGTGGAGAACAAATAATTTATCAATGGGAATGGGCCTAGAGGCTGGTTATAAATGTGGTTTGTCTCCGTTGTTCTGCTCTTCAGCCATATTTCTGAACAATTCTAATGAACAAAAATGTGTACCATAGCATCCTGTCTCTAACAGACATGGTTAGCATAGTACTCACCTGTGGGATGTTTAGAGGGCATCCTCACTCATCTAAATTCTATGTGGTGTGACTGAACTCTCTCCTAAGCACTGCAATTCCTTTACATCATAAATCCTACTCTTCATCACAGCTTAATATTGGAGGCTACCAAACACACGAGATGCCTTTTACAACCGCCACAAAATGAACTCCAAATGGGTCTTCCAGCTAAACGTTAAATGCTAAAGGTAGAAGTTGTAGGAGATACTAAGAGAAACTAGGGCTCTTCGAGTTTGACATCTTGCCGAGGATGTTCCTGCACACAAGTCCGTCGTCCAAATGCTTGGCGCAGAAGCAGCCCGGATAGTGAAGTTATTCAGAGCCCACCACCGGGTCCACGGAATGACTACAACTAAAAGAGACCCCACAGGTGGCTACATCTGGCCTCCGCTTACCACCCAGCCCCAGGGAGGACCCACCACACCAGCTCCCCAGGATCAGCCGCCTGCTCCTCCCGGAAGTGGGCAGTGACCCTGTGCTCACCATGTCGAGACTTCGGACCTGGCCTGAGCGTTCCTCGGAGCACCCAGTATGCACTTCCTCTTCTTCCTCCTGAAATCAAGGTAGACAGTTTGTATCTGTAATTCTCAAAATTAACCTGGAAACCTCCTCGGCCCAGGAACTACGTAACTTCCTGGAATGCTGGGAATTGTAGTTCTTTGGAAATAACAAAGGCTCATGGGAAAGTATGGTGGCCTAGTTGAATTTCTCGGCATACACCACTGTAACATGTAACTGAGGCTGTTCGAGCTGGCAAATTCCGGGGGAATTTTACTGACCAAGCTCTGTCTCTTGGTCAGTATTTAATATTTAATAAATGCCTGCTTTAAATTTTGTTCAAAATTGTTGAGTTTTTTCCCCCCAGCAAAAATCAGGATTAACATACAGAGGTTCATAGGAAGATAACTTTACCCCACAGTATACTGGAGAGTGAGCTGAGCTGCCAAGGGCACTGAGTGTCCTAGCGCCAGATTTTTACAGCTGGTAACCAAAGTGGGATTCTCACAGAAGCAGGCTCTAGTAGAAGCTAAGATAAGCAGTTAGCCAGAGGGGGTTCCAGCACAAACTGGCTGAGATGAGTTGATAGCAAGGATATCCTGACCTTGGGTTCTACAAGTGGAGTTGAGTAATTTTCCTAGATTCCTTGATCAAGAAAATCAAATTCTAGTTAAACCTGAAATGGCCTCCGCAACAATACAAGATGGCTGAATGGTGGGATCTCTGTCCAGCATCAAGAATGAAGAATGAAGCCAGACATGGTATAGATAGGTAGAGGGATCTCTGAGTTTGAGGCCAACCTGATCTACAGAGAGAATTCCAGAAGAGCCAGGGCTGCAGAAAGAATCCTTGTCTCTTAAAAAAACAAACAAACAAACAAACAAACAAGAAAAATCTGACCATATAGTGCCAGGCTGTGGAACAGGCAAGGCTTGATCAATGTATGAATGACTGGCTTCCTGTGAAAGCATGGTAGTCACGACGAAGATTGTAAATTGGACATCATAAGTAGGAGATGTCTGCAATGGGGGAGACGTGGAGACCCTCCTCGACTCTTCCCTCCTGTGCTCTAGCCTGTACTAACCTCAAGATCATCCTCTCATAAAAGATAAGCCACTGAATTCATCCTTGTTCAACATCCCCCAGGCTTTTTGCCTTTGCATCTCTGTGAACACAGAGGGGATGCATCTTCTTACCACATTGGGACTCAGAGTTCTGTCCATAGAGAGGAAGAAGGGCTGTGGGTGACCAGGGATTTCCCTGTGGCCAGTACCTGAGGGCTGAGGATGGCTTCCTAGGATGGCTGAAACTGGAATTGTCCCAGGAATCTCATGCTTGGAGAAGGAACAGGGCTGCCACTCCTCAGAGCAGAAATCAGTATCATACAGTTCTGACTGGTCAGACTGCCTTGCAGGACAGACGGAGTTTGAAGTGATGGGCTAGTTTAGCAGCATATGACGGTACATGCCTTTAATTCCAGCACTACGAATCAGAAGCAGCAGATCACTCAGTTCGAGGACAGTCTGGTCCACAGAACTAATTCCAGAAAAACTGGAACAAATTCCAGGCATACAAGGGAAAGCCTGGAGAGAGAGAGAGAGAGAGAGAGAGAGAGAGAGAGAGAGAGAGAG
>JADRCC010238894.1:0-15399 GCA_019843855.1 Hylomyscus alleni
TACTCATTTGGGGCAAAGGACATGCCTGTGTCTATGACTCCACTGCTCAAAATGCCCGATGGTTACCAGAAAGATTGATAAAATTGGCCGACCCAGGGACTCTCCCTGAGGACAAGTCTTAATTGTGCTTCATTCCAGATGATGACTATCAAAATCCTTTGGTTTTTCCTGACCCTCCCGTTGATGATCGATGCAGCCACCAAGACAGTTGGAGTTCACTATCATCGCCTAGAGACAGATGAAGACCCTGTGGTGGTCCTGCCTCCTGAAGACCCTGAAGCTGCCAAACCTCCTCCCCCTAAACCCTATGGATGACCACTTGATTTCCCTACACTTAAGGCAAACGTGTGGTGCACTTGGTGCTGTCCCTGACTTTGCCCCCGCTTCTCTCGCTGAGAGGCCTTGGGCCCCCCCCAATACCTGTCTCATAATTGGTTCTAAATGTATAACAAACGAGGCCTTTTTGGCCTAGTGGCCATTTGCCTGTAGTCTCACATCATCATAGGCGTCACTCCACGAGATGGAGGTCTGGTAAGTCAGTGACGGAGTGGACAGATAAGTCTTGGCCCACCTAAGACAGGGCAGCCCCGAAATGAGGGGTTGACCCAATGACGGGTAAGGGTTTGAGCACTGCCCTCTACCAGGCTCAGACCCCTTCGTGAGACCTCCTAACAAGGACAGCTCTGGCCTAAAATCTAGGCCTAAAGACCACTGAGAAACCTACTGAACTCCACTACTGTGAGCTGCCTTCTTGAGGTTGTGACGACCCTTGTATACAGACTACCCCTCACTCTGGCTGCTGATAATTGACCCATATAAAATTTCCTTGACCAACCTTTGGTCCGAGACACTTTGGGGGCCTTGGTCTTTTAGACAGAGAGGGGGGAGATGTTGGGAGCCTTCCCCCACCTACACATCCTGCCTAACCCCCAGAGAAAGATCCGGCTTGGCAGCTGCACAAAACAATATACCATGACTTCCAAGAAAAACAACTACAAAATGTTTCATGGCCTTGGCCAAGAAGATCTTGTGTTTTTCCACCACCTGCACTCTTTCCTGTTCCCCCCCCAATGTAATGCTTTAAAAGAGCTCTGCTCGCCTAAGTAAATGACTCTTGACAAGCAACTGCTTCCTTGAGTTCTTTCCCCTCTCTCGCCCATTTTCCTTTTCAGGTCGTGGTCCCCCTCGTGCCCTGTAATTACTGAGACCCGCGGGTCGGGTCAACAGAGTCTAACCAAATCTACAATGTGGATGAAAATCATACCCATCTCATCACTTCTGACACCACACCAAGGCTTAAGGCTTACATTTAGAATTATCTCTTTTATGTTCTTCTTTCCCTCAATTATATCTTGAATCAAATCGCAATTTATCACAAAGGAAATATACTCCAGGCAAGTGTAAATGTATAAAGAGTAAGACCTTTGCACTCTATTGTGTACTCTCCCAGAGATTGTTACACATAACTGACTCATCACTTACCATGGCCACACATAGAAAGAGTACATTTCTATGGCACCCAGTTTTTATCACTTGAAAGTGAGGGATGGACTATATTAAATAAGCTTTGTTTTCCATAAACTGTAAAATGAGCCTAGCTTTTTGGTGGACATACATCTTGAAATCAAATTAACTTTTCTTTTATGTCATAGAGATTTTTTTAAGTTAATTGATACAAAGTCAGTTTATCTCCTCTATCAGATTAAAAATACTCACAAACTATAACTGCATTTGGTAAAATATTGAAATATTAAGTTAGAGTCTAAGTAAAGTAAAACATTACATTTTGACTTTCCAGTGAGTTTAAAGCATTTCTGTATTTTATAAAGAGAATAATTGGTTAGTATCTTTCTTCCAGAATTTCAAAATTAGCAATAAATATGAACCACAAAATCATTTTGAAAACATGCACTATCTCCAGAATTAAAAAAAAAAATGATTCTGCTCAAAAGAAAGATTAGATAATTTATTCTGAAGTCAAAGAGCAATGACCCATAATGGTCCAAATATCACATTAAATTAGATAACAATTACTTGAAGATTTTATAATCATAATTTTAAAAGTCATAAATCAACACACTTTTCAAAGGCATTGATGAGTACATCAGGTAGATACCGAGCAGCTTTACTTAAGCAAAAATAAAAACAATTAGTCTTTTTATTACTGCTTAAAATACCTTGAGATTTTTTTACATAGAAGCTACATCTAGTTACATGTTGCAATTATTTAATTAGTGTAAGTACCATACATGAAATTGCATAATTAAGACATATAATTAAGGAAACGTTAAGATGCATCACTAATTGGCATACAGAATATCTATGTTTACACTTAATGCCTTTAGTAACAACTCTAACTTAGTAAATCATTTTTATATTGAGAATTTTAAGAGTCTGATATTTTGTATACTAATTAATCAAGACATAAGTCATCAAAGGTATTTTTCTATGAATATACAACAGAAAAATGGCAATTTTATTTCATCTTATAGGGATACTGAACAATAATTTGGTAGTGATTGAAATTTGTTCTTCCAACATTTTTGTGATTATATTACATAATTTGGAGAATCATTAGCTTATTTTTCTACATATGCCTTAATCTTAGTTAAAACTGATATATTGCAAAACTAGAAATAAAATATCATTACATAAGTCTTTGAAATCCACTTACCACTATCAGCTTCCATTAAAAATATAATCACATATGGAAGGATTTCTTATTATTTAAAAATGTTGACTGGACTTACTGAGGAACTAGATTTGATTTTCAACATCTCACAAGCATCTGTATACCATTTCTAAAAGATCTGACTCCCTCTTTTTCCCCCTCAGGTAGATGTAAAGATATACATGCAGATAAACACTCAAGAGCATGTTTTAAGTTGTTTTTAAATGAAGATTAATGAAGCATATTTTGATAACATATTCAAACATTCAAAATGTACTTGAACCACACACATGTTCATGTATCACTTAAATGAAAAAAATGTGATTTAAGTATTGATGTTGAGTTGAAGGTTTATACATTCATATTTATGAGTTTTTAAATATGCAGGTTAACTCATTTTTTCCATTCTGATAGCTATCTGTGGTGGTTTGAATATTTTTGAATGCTAAATCACTAGGGAGTGGGAATATTTGAAAGGAATAGGATTAGTGGGTATGGTCATTTTGGAAGAAATGTCACAAGAGATGGGCTTTGAAGTTTCAAAAGTCCATGCCAAGCCTAGTGTCTCTCCCTTTCTGCCTGTAGCTCTCAACTACTTCTCCAATACCATGCCTGCCATGCCTGTGGCTATGCATCCCACCCTTACAATAATAGACTAAACTCTGAAATTGTGAGTAAAGTCCCCAATTCAATATATATATATTTTTAAAAAAGTTTACCTTTATCATGGTGTCTCTTCACAATAATTAAGATACTAAGTTACTAGTTACTAAGACTATATCTATTTTTGTTATAGGCTACAATATCTCAGACTGGGTAATTTATAATGAACAACAACAAACTATTTTCTTATTGATCTGGAAACTGTAAAGACTAAAGCAGTGAAGATTCTGGAGAGAATCTATCTTTGTCATGACATGGTAAGAAGTAAAACTTGGAGAAGCAATATGAGGGCCAAACATGTGTGATGAAGAAATTATTTCTATACAGGAAAGTAGAGTTTTCATGCCCCTATCCGCTCCCAGTAATCTCACAGTGTAAGGGCAAGAATTCAATACAAGTATTAGGTTGGACGAATGTCCAAACCATGTTTCATAAATGGGAAAGGTCTTCAAAGCAATATTCTGTTATGAATGATGGTATTCATGAATATGATGTACTTCATATTTCCTTTTCATCACTATTCATCTAAATACTCACAGCCATAGTTTATCTGCCTTCTGGCATTTTCCATGGTCAGGGAGGAAATAAAGAAAGGAGCTAAAGACTTTCTAGAATTTAACGAAAATGAAGGCAAAACATATCCAAACTTATTTCACGCAATGAAAGCAGTGCTAAGAGGAAAACTCATAGCTCTGAATACCTCCATAAGGAAATTGGGGAGATCACACACTAGCAGCTTAACAGCACATCTGAAATTTCTAGAACAAAAAGAAGCAAATACACCCAAGAGGAATAGATGGTAGAAAACAACCAAACTCAGTCTTGAAATCAACCAAATAGAAAAAAGGGGAACTATACAAACAATCAGCCAAACCAGGAGCTGGTTCTTTGAGAAAATCAACAAGATAGATAAACCCTTAGCCAAACTAACTAAAGAGCTCATCTGTTTTTAATGAACAATAAATATAGATGTTATGTAGATGTATATAATAATATTTTAAAATATAAAATTGATCTATTAAGGAAATGGAGACAATGTATATTCTGTAAATATATCTTAGTAGAACTTAAAAAAAGTCAAAACATACACATAAAATAAATAAATGTTGACAATTGCATTGACTAATGAAACTGATGTATTCATTTTTATCCTGTATCCTTTTTATATTTTAATTACACATAATAGATTAATTTTTATAATCAGAAAATCTTAATTACTTGTAGCTTTAGCATTTAATTTACTTTTGGTTTAAAAGATGGTCTTTTTATAAATGTCAATAAAATAATGCCCAACTTAATGAAAAAACATTATTTATACTTACAAATGTTTCACTCTAATGAGTACTGAACCTATTAGCATTCCAATAATCCCATTAATATAGTGGACTTCTTAGATGGTAGAGACCAAAATAAGTTCTTCTCTCACAAAACACCTAATTACACAAAACGTGGACTTTATAAACTCATTAAACATAGATCTAAGTGTACTTCTATTGGAAAAATCAGAACTTCATACATTTCCTATAAGCATCTTCTTCTTCTGAGCTGTGTCCCCATTTCTACCTAACTAAAAGTGATTAAGTTATCATGTAGGATAAATGATTCTGTTTAAGGAAATATAGATAATAGTCTACTGTAAAAATAACCAGTGGAAATCTCAACTTGCACCATTTTCCTGCCATTTTCAGAGATCTATTATATTTCTCATGATTATATTAAGAACACAATTTACATCTTGTGGCATGTGTTTCCTTTCTAGATTTTCATGTAACTTGTATACTTTAGACGCAATATGTAGTCTTTCAAAGTAATTAATTTTATATAGTAATACACTTTATGCCAAAAATACCTGAAGTAAAAATTGAGTAAAATACAGAAGAATGTATAAAGTTGATCATCCTATAAGTCAGTATATGTGTATAATCAAAATTAAAATATTAATAACAGTTAAGTTTCCCACAGAAAATAATTTAGGGAAATTTAATTTTATCATATTTTCATAATATTGAGAATAGATATATCTTTTTAAACATATCATTCCTTAATTTGTGTAAGGCCACTGGGTCTTCGAAAGACTTCAGGCAGAAATCAAAACTTCTACTATTTCTAAAATGGCTGGATTTCTAAACCAAGACTTATCCGCATATCTGACAACCTTCATAAATTCTATAGGTTTTAGTATGTTTCATTGACTTACTTGGTTTGGATACCAATGAGCATTATCAAAGTTACTTTTCAAGAGTATTTGGAAGGATTTGATATAGAAGCTCAAAGGCCCAACTGACACCACATTACTAAGAGCTCACCCTAGCATGAATGTCTGCTCATAAAACTTAGAAACCTTGTATACACTGTGAAGCCTGCAGTGAGCTTAGCAGTTGATCTGAGATTCCACAGGATTTACAGGGACGTTTCTTTTATTCAGTTTGGCTGGTTAGAAGGAGTCTTGCAACATTCCATAACTTTGTACATTTATTGTGGAGGGAGAAGCCTGATATATCTGGTCAGTTTCAGGGACTTCCTGAAGTATTGAATTTCTTTACATTCTGATTTTAAAGAATTCTCTGAAAGAGTAAATGTTTCACCTCCATTAGGAAATCCTGTTGTGAACTCCCACACATCCCTTTAAACCTCCTCTCTGATTTCTCTTCAATTCTTTTTTGTTGGTTCAGTCTATCATTGTAGCATATCAAGATTTTTGAACTGCTTTTCTGTCATAAAACATAATAGATAATCCTCCTACATCTGAGTTGTCTAACAAATGTGCCACAGTCTACATCACTGTTACCAGTCCTACAAACTCCTGTGGGTCCTTACTGAAGAAGTTTATTCATTGGCATTGTCTCATGAGCCAGCATTTGAGTGTTATATTTACTTAGCAAATAATTTAGTTTCTGGTTGTATTCTCTGACTCATCTGCATTTTACTATTTTAAAAGATCTTAATGAGCTCTTGAATAAGTCACCGGAGTCTTGATTTATATTTCTCTGACATATTAACCTACTTGTAAATGCACACTCATGGTTTTGTTTATCCCAACTCCATCAGACTATTAATAGCCTTCCATTTATACATTCAACATCATATGAAAAGAAACTGGTGTACTAGATTACTGGTAGTAATTCTTGGATGTAAGGGATAATCTAGAATTAACAACATATGTGATAGATATTCTGTTTCGGTCGACAAAGTTCCTAGTATAAGACAATCACTTAGTTACTTCTCTTGAGTGCATTAGAGATGCTCAACTGATGAGGCTCTGTCACTACGGTAGTTTGTAAATATCATCTTGATGAGACTGAGAATTAAACTCTGAGTGTGTCTTTTTGATTTCAAGGATGCTTAACTAAAGGTTACAACACAACAGATATGAGTATCTGAGGCAACATATGCTCACTATTTCAGGGGATGCTGTATGCTAGAGATAAAACCCGAGGTGATGGAAATCTCAGGTAAGGAATCTACTATATAGAATCCAGACTGGCTTATAATTTGTTTTTCTTCTGTCTCTTTTTAGTGAATATCCTTCTGTTTTGAGATGTATCTCTGTAATCAGTTCCAGGCTGGGCTTGAGCTGACAGTCTTCCTGGCCTCTGTATGTGGTGTTACAGGCATATCCCACCATGCCTGAATAACACATTTAGTTCGGTTTCAGAATCTTCTTGTGTTTTGCTTTTAATGATTGCAACTAATGAAGAATTATTAATAATATGTGTGAACAGGATATTGCTAACAGGGTTTTTCTCTAAGATAAGAATACAAGGCAAATAATTAGCTAGTGATAAGTTTAAATTTTTACTTTATAACCAATTAACTACATTGCTTATGCCATAACAAATTTCCTTAGTCTTTGTGTCTACTTTATGTAGCACTCAGAGATTCAAATCTCATCTGACTGCCAGGTGCTTGGAAGACTAGAGGTCAAATCATACTGAAAACTATAAACAGGTATTTATTAGATGATGGGAATAAGTATTGATTAATAGATGTGAAATTGATATTTATATAGAGTCTATGATTTTATAATCCCAGTAGAAAGAATTACAGTATTATTTTGCTACTGATTTTGACTTTTCAATGCCTTTACATTTAATTTGCTCATTTTCCCAATTTTCTTCACCTTGCTAGAATAGGCAGCACATGGATCTTTTATTTATATAGATATTTATTAGCACCTGAAAAAGCTACTGATCATTGTTGTACAATCTTATAGTAGATCCATCAGTATTCTGATTCTGTATTGACTACAGAACTCAAAGTCAGTGTGTCATTACAATGTGAATTTTAGTCATGAATTGTTGATGAGTGTTGCTTAAGATCATTTAACCACCATATAAACCTTTTTATACTTCAGTGTGACCATGAAATTTCAGTTCTTCTGAAAAATTGTCTATGATTTTCCTCTAATTTGTAATTTACATAATAACAAAGAAATTTTAGTCATGGAAGATTATCAATAAGTATTGGGTATTTTTTTCTAGTTTGTTGATATTTTTTTTTTATTTTTTTAACTCATGGGTCCAACATTTTATATCTTCACTTTGAGTTCAAAACTAGTTTCCTTCTCTACATATCCAAGGCATTTACTTCTCTTCAGAGATGTAAGGAAGATAAATATAACTCTGGAAACTATCCTGACTCAAAGGTGACATGAATGAAATACAAGTCTTCTCATAGAGAAAATCATGTACAAATTAGAGGTCTATGATTCTAATCAGTAAGATAAGTAAGGGTGTTTAGTTGCTTATTTTTATTTCCTTTGCCCAGGGGTAGAAATCTACAGCACTTTGTGACTCTATTATCATCCTTCATTACGTGGAAACTAGAATCTCCTGAAAACAACACAGTTTTTCTGGTTTGTAGAAACCCAGTTTATCCCTCTTAAATGTTGTCATAAAGAACAGCATTAACTTACTTAAGCAATTAGCAAACTCATCTAACCATCTAAGATTTTATGAAATATGATGCCATCAATCTGTCCTATATTTCTCAAAGTTTTCCTTGAGCTATGGTTGCAAGGAGAAGCAGGATGCTGACCTTGCTTTACAAAGGCTGTCCTGTTCTGGAGAGGGAATGTTCACAGGTGTCTACAACTAATCAATGAGCAATGCTTTGTATACCAGAACTAGAGAAAAATACGTTGAAATCAAGAGAAATACATCTTTTAAAGATAATCCAAAAATTACATTTGAGTGATAAAAATACTGGATAAGAAAAATGAAACAAGTGATATACCAATTGAAGACAGAGAAAAGCAATGAGACAAAGGAAGAGAATGGAATCAGAGACAAGGAAGAAGATTGAAAGACAGGAAAGAAAAGGAGAAATCAGAAGAGTAGGTAAGAGAGGAGAGAAAAATAGGTAAGAAGAAAGTCATTGTACTTCTACTGATACTGAAAGAATATTAATAATGTTCAGTGGTAACAGATAATTTAATAAACAAGAAGACACAAGGGTGATAAAATTTTATGAAAATATATCTTGACTCCCCAAAGACTGTTAGTTTCTCAGATAACATGGCAAAGCTAATAATATCTTTGAGATCATTTTAGACTATTTATTTAATCTCCTGCCCTACTATGTACATGAAGTGGTTAAATTTAGCCAGCCTTTAAGGAAATAATATAATAACTTGGATGCTCCATGTGTCTTGTCAAGATTTTTATTGCAGTGAATCCACATCATGGCCATAGAAACACTTTTTATTACTCTTCTTTATTTTTCCTTTTTCTCCCCTCTTGGTCCCCCTTCCCACAGTTTCTCATCCTCTTCTCTCACCAGGCCTATCCCCTCCCTAGGGCCTCGAGTCTCTTGAAGATTAGGCATGTCTTCTTCTACTCAGGACTCAATGGGAGGGATGAAATCCCCAACAATGGAGAGAGAACTCAAAGAGTCCACCTCTAGTTGATAGACAGGGCCTCAAATTGGAGGGATGGGTTATCTACCCACAGTCAAAATTTCTGCCCCAGAATTATTCCTGTCTAAAAGAACTACTGGGACAAAAATGGAGAAGAGACTGAGGGAAAGGCAGTCCAGTGACTGGTCACACTTGAGATCCATCTCATGGGGAGGCACCAAGGCCTGACACTATTACTGATGCTATGGTGTGCTTACAGACAGGAAACTAGCATGTTTGTCCTCAGAGAGGCCCAACCAGCAGCTGACTAAGATAGACATAAATACTTACAGACAACTCTTTTTATAAAGGAAAATATTTAATTGGGACTGGCTTCCAGTCCATTATCATCATGGTGGGAAGTATGGTGGCATGCAAACCGACATGGTGCTGGAGAAGTAGATGAGAGTTCTATATCTGGATTCCCAGGCAGCATGTAGGGACTAAGAAGCTCTGGACTGGGTTGAGTTTCAGAGACTCCAAAGCTTGTCACAGTGACAATATTCTTCACTTGGGCCATGCTTACTCACAGTGCCACTCCTTGTGAGCTTATGCAGTAATTTACTCTCAAACCACCACATCATCTCATTGATTTTTACAACCTAAGCTAATACTAAGCTTTACTATCTTATTTTTCTGCTCTTCTACGTCAAGATGGAGAGTAATCCGTATGTGCATGTGTGTTGTATCATTTGCTGAAAGTACCAAAAAAGATTGGAAGCAACATATTACTATAAATGTCTACCATAAGGGTTGGAAATAATATCAAGGTAAACAATTTGACAGTGCTTGTCTGAAGTACTCTTTACTTTCTCAGGGCCTTTGGACACACAGTAGGGTCCAGCTAACATTGAAACTCTGCTAATTATTTCTAGAATGTATCTCCCATTCCTTTCTCGTGTGATGCTTTCTGAGATCTTCACTATATACAGAATAAAGCCCCTATTCATATACATAGGAACAGACAGCAGACAGCATTCTAACAGGCACCGACACATACAGAAGGCAAGCTACAAATAGACTAACAACCCCAGTACAAATAAACAAAGGTACTGAGAGGAAACAGAGAATTCCAATTTGAGCTTACATTTAGCCAATTTTTTTTATTAATTTTATTTTTTACAGTACAATTGTTATCCCCCTCCTGTTCTGCCCTCCCACATTCCACATCCCATTTCTCCTCCCCCTTTCTCCAACAGGATGTTCCTATCTCCATCCCCCCATCTGCCAGGCCTCCCCACTAACTGGGGTCTCAAGTCTCTCTAGGGTTAGGTACTAAGTGTGCCTTCTCCCACTGAGGCCAGACTAGGCATCCTTTCCTGTATATGGGGGGCAGGGGGTGCTTGTACCTGCTAAAGTATGCTGCTTGGTTGGTAGCTCAATGTCTGAGAGATCTTAGGGGTCCTGGTTGGTGGAGACTCCTGGTCTTCCTACCAGATCTGCTGTATGTGTCTTCATGAAGACAATTGAAATCTTTCATCACATATAAAAGGATGCAGTGTTCCATTTCTCATTTCATCATCATAATGCAAAATTTTATAGATTATCAAAAATATTTCAAATTACACTCTACAGCTAAAGAACAGCCCTTAAGTTCATTTTTCTGTCTTATGCTAATAGGTTAGCCATTTCTAATAAGTTCTAGCTAATTGGGACAGAAAGATATCATCAGTCCACCTCACTCTAAGAAGGTCTGCATACATTCAATAGAAATATGTTATTTTTTGAATCTGGTATGGGTCTTATAAATAATGATTTTTCTTAAAGTGGAAATACTGGAGGCTCAGGCATGATAGAATTGGCAGTATTTTGTTCATTGTTAGGACTGGGTTCCTTTCCCTTTGAGTGTCTACGCTTATAGATGTAACAAATGCCAAGCAAACATTTACACACATTGATTCATAGTTCAAACTTAAACTTATCAATTATGGTTTTAGTTATTTTGACTTATTGATACAACAAGTTTATTTCTGTAATTTGCATGAGAAATAAATTAGCTTCACACAGATGAAGTGGCAGTCCCTGTATGAGAAGGTGAAGGTTTCCAATTGGCAGGGGATGAGAACTATGTGGCCCAACAATGAGATAAAGATAAACAAGACAGGTTTCAGGTTTTTATACAAGATGGCAGACTTCCAAGTGTACGCAAATAACTAAGAAGGCCTTCAATACTGCAGATTTCATGAACACATGTTTATATTAAAAGACAGTATTAGATAAAAATTAGAGGGCTGGTGAGATGGCTTAGCAGGTAGGAGCACTGACTGCTCTTCTGAAGGTCCTGAGTTCAAATCCCAGCAACCACATGGTGGCTCACAACCATCCCTAATGAGATCTGATGCCCTCTTCTGGTACGTCTGAAGGCAGCTACAGTGTACTTTCATATAATAACTGTAACTGCCAGTGGCCAGACGTATGAAAGGGTTTTCTGGAAAGGAGGTCAAGGTCCTAAATAATTTTGAGGGTATCAGAAATGCGAGAAGGGTTCATAAAAATTAGACCAACACATGGTGTGTTATCAGTCTGCCATCATTCATTGTAATAATCTTGTTACAAGCAAATAGGTAGATAGGTAAACCAAACCCCTTCTCCAAGTTCGTCAGCAACTTGGCCCAATCAGAAACAACTTCTTTAGTCTTTGGAGGTGGAACTTCTGGTGTAACAGGAACTTGGAGAGAGGCATGGCAATTAGCAGGAGGTGGGCAGAGAGGCATGGTTATCTGTGGCAAGGCGGGGTCTGAAGAATCAGCCCTCAGCTGTAGGAGGGTCACAAATAACAAATAAAAAAATTAGAGTGAGGTATGAAAATAAAACACATCAGTTAATTTTAACATGTTATATTGGACCTCAAATTAAACCAGACAAAATGTCGAGAAAAAAATTAATAAATGTAGCCAAATCAAAGCAGAAAAGTAGATCTTTCCAAACAATATAAAAATATTAAAAGTTCTTTTAAAGTATATATAGTAAACTAGATCATGTGTGAAAATATAAAACATTACATACGGAAAGATAATTTCTGTAGAGCAGAATCACGATAAGAAATAAAATCAAGGCACATGTATGAACAAAAGGAGTACCCGGGCCTCAGAAGGAGATCTGTTTGGAATTCTGTCTGTTCCAGCGGCCAACAGAGTCCTAGCTCACTTCAAGGTCACCATTCTATCATGAAGTCTCACTCATAACACCTAGCTCCCTCTTCTTCCTCTAGAATATCCACTTTTCTTATTCTTAGAAAAGTTATAACCAACGGCTCAAATCTCCTGTGTACAAGGATCCATCTTAATAATGGATGCTCTGTGCTTTGTACTCCAGGCTAACAGGCCCTTCTGTCTCCACCTCCCATCTCATTGTAGAAGTGCTGGCATGATAGATTTATGCTACCGAACCACACTTTTCCTGTAGGTCCAGAGGATGGCACTCAGGTGAGCAGGCTTGAACTGCAGCCAGTCTTACCATCTTAGTGGTTCTATTACCCCCACTTCTTTTGTTTTTTGCTTTATTGATTAGAGAGACATCATTAAGTACTTCAGGTTTTTATATTTTTAAAAAATGACCCTTTCACTTACTGTCTCGCTATTATTCCCATCTCATAAGAACAATAATGAAGAGATAATTAATTTCACTTTCAAGTTTCATAATTTTTTCAGTATTATGCCTTTCAGGATCAAAGAATGATGCATAATCATATTATATTAAGGTAAGAGTAGGTTAGGTATTATTAAAACGAGGGAGGTTTTAACATAAGATGGCAGAAACATAATGTAAAAGTATATATCCATAATTCCACTATCTTGAGGCAAGGAAGATAGATCATTGTAAATTAGGAGCCTGTCTCTTCTACAAAGTGAGATTTGGACCAACCAGGGTTTCACAGCAAAAATATCAAATAAACGAACAAACGAATGAACAAAAAGTGAATGGAGAAAAGGAGGAAAGAAGGAAAGAGAGAGACACATGATGAAGTACTGCCATTGTATCCAGTTAGCTGGCCACAGACCATTGTTGCACCACAGCAATGTCAGTGTTAGAGAATAGGCAGAGTGTCGGGAAAGCCAGAAAGTGAGGACTGCAATGCACTGTGGGCTCAGCAAGCTCCGGAACCTGGAAATGATAACCATCTCTAGTGTAATTTGGAGCTCCTTGTCCTTTCCTGGCAGGACTGTGGAACCCAGGAACAGGGTTTGAGCATGTAACTGCTGAGCAATATCACTAAGAACTATGAGAGTTTAGGAGCAACTACTGTACAGAATAGGGCCAGCCATGTAGGCTGATGGCCAGAGACTTGGTCCTCTGAGGGGTGCATACTGCCAACTAGGAGCCTCTTGGGTCAACTCTCTGGGACAGGAAGCCCCGTCTTAGCATGAATACTACTACCAGCAAAACTTTACAATTGAGGAATGTACAGGGCAGGGCACCTAATCTGTGCACAAAAATTGGTCAATTTTTTTAAGTCATTTATACTTCATTCTCCACAAAAAGTACTTTTAGATGTATGCACGTGCAATAAGCCAAAAATGTTCTGGAAGAATTTCAAGTTATCTTTGGGCTGTACATGTACCACTTTAGAGTTCTTTGTTGTGTCTTTGTATTTTTGTTCTTTCCTCACACCTTTAGCATTATTCACACAAAGACTTTTTTTCCTTTCCATATTCTTCCTTTGGTCCTCCTAAGGTTTCAATTTTCAAGGAAGCTATCTAATTATGTTAAAAAGCAGACAATGAAACAAATACTTCTAAGACCAGATTGGAGCGGGTGGTCAAGAAGCCAACTCCATCATCTCCTCCAAGGAGGGAGGGAGCTGTGCAGCACTGATAGGACATGGTAGTCCGTCCAATATCGGCTCAGCGTTGGATAAATAATCTAAAATTAAAATTGCTAAGGTGCCCTGTGTATCACAAGAGTCTTCTTCGAGTTCTGTATTTAGCTGAGTCGGCTATCGATGTTCCACGTTTATAGGTGGGATAAGAGTTCCTCATGCCCTGTGGTTTAATTTATCATGAACAGAAGGAATAAGCATCTACTACATGAGTCTCAAGTTCAACCTTTATTGTGAAGAAGCTAACTACCCCCAAGATAAAAAGGCAACTATCAAAAGTCAGGCCAGCCATGCGTCTCTCTCTTTTCCTAGGAATAAAAACCAATGTTGTATTAAAAAAAAAAAAAAAGAGCCAGTATATGTTTGGTAGAAGCAAGCACAGTATGGTGAGGTGGAAGGAGGTACTTCTGTAGGTGCATGCTAAGGCATCCCTTGACACTCCCCCCGCCCCCATATAGTATGGAATAGAGTTTATTTAGGGCATGAGGAGGGGAGTTGAGAGGACAGAGAGGAGAGAGAGAGAGAGAGAGAGAGAGAGAGAGAGAGAGAGAGAGAGAGAGAGAGAATGAGGAATGAGGAGGGGGACTACGAGGAGGAGGACGAGGGAGAGAACAAAAGAAGAGGAGGAGAGGCCAGCTAAGAACATGTGGAAATAAAGGAATGAGGGGAGTGCAAGAGAGGAAGAAGGGGCAGGGGAAGAAGGTGCAGACTAGGAGAGTAAGACAGAGGCCAGGCAGCTCTTTTTATCATAAGCCAGGCATAACCTGGCTGTTGCCAGGTAACTGTGGGGCGGAGTCTAGAAAGAATGCTTACAGTGGGGACAAGACCAGCCTTTCTGAGCCAATAAAGGCTGTTGTTCACCAAGCCTCTTTCTCCCCTTGTTATTAATAGCCATATCTGGAATGTTTCTGAAACGCAATGATCTTATCATTAGATGTTAAAACCACCACAGGTACAGAGTAATGGCATGCTGCCTCCAGCCTTAAGTTTGTTCCTATTTTGCATTTTATACGAAAAACAAAACAGCCTTAAAGCATAAGCCAGAAATTTCGAACCTACACAGACCTCTACAAGAAGCTAACAAGAGCCTGTTTTTTTCTTCCCTGGAGGTGAGGCCGCATTTCCTGGAACTACAGCTGACAGCTTTCTCCAGAGCTCTTTTGCTTTCAATTTAAAATCTTACCTCTGAGTTCTTGATGACTTTGTGTTTGCATAATCACTAAGCTAACCTTTCTTCCACCTCGTATCCCTGGTTCTCTTGCTACCAACCAACTGGAGCACCTGTCAATGGGCTACAAATCTATCTTTTTTTTTTTTTTTTTTTTTTTTTTTTTTTTTTTTATATTTTTT
>JADRCC010238903.1:0-13510 GCA_019843855.1 Hylomyscus alleni
TGCAGTAGAGAAGTATGCTGGTTAAATAGAAAATATTATGAAACCTAGGACAAGCTGCTTGCTTAATCTCCTGTATTATAGAAATAAGATCATGCCAGTTAGCATACAAGGTTTTACTGTAGATGAAATTAAATATTGTCTGTACTTTACTTTACAAATGTGGAATGTTATTAATTTTTTTAATTCTCTATAGAGAAATGATACTGTGTATTACTTTGTAATATTTTATAACAATCTTAGCTTCTTTTTACCTACTTATTATAAACCTTGTTTTTTTAAACCTCTCATTTTGTTTGCTAAATTGTGCTAATAATAAAAATGAAGGGATTTCTTGAAGTTGTCATTTATTGATAGTTATTCCTTTCAATTAATTTATGGAATGATAACATATCTGGGACAATAGTAGGAAATAGAGGGTAAAAAATAATCTCCCCTCTGTTTTTCCAGAATATATAATATAACTTACAGTAAGTTTTTTCCTTCAAATTAGAAAGAAAAGTAATTCAAGACACAATGCAAAGTTCCTATTTAAACCCAGGCTTATGTAGAAGGAACCATAGAAACTATAGCTATACATTTAAAGACTAAAATTACAGTAGATAAATGAAATAAGGAGTTCTACTCATTCCTCCCTGAATTAAAGAAGGCACAGAAGTGAGGTAATTCATTGTGATACCCACGATCATCTGTAGAAGGCCTCCATTTTCCAATACTAGGGATCTGACACAGGGCTTCAGGTATGTTTAGGCAAGCATTATATACAGTAAATTATTGTATATCACTTTAATTAGGTCATAATCATATTGTATGAACTCAAAAACATCATCTACCTAAAAGTGGTAGTTTGGTTAACTTCAATAGAAGTAAACTGTCCTCCCAGATACTATTAAAACATTATTAAAACCACTGCTAAGGAGAGAGGTGAAAGCATTGTGAATCTCTCATTGGAGGGGATAATTTGATCTTTCTGAAAAGCTGATGATTTAAGAGTGCATATTAGTACCAGTCAGTAGGAAGAAATCCCACTAATGTTCTTTTTGAGTCCTGTTAATCAAAAAACAACAATTTGTTTTCTCTCCATTTGGAACCTAAGGATCTCAGAACTGTATTTTGTATGTGTTAAGTTCAAGGACCATGGGTCCAGTACTTTCTTGACATAAATCAACTGTCTTAGAATATGAGACTCCTTTCCATAATGAAGAAAATTACTGTGGAAACTGAAGAATACCGGATTATAATAAAGGAGTAAATTGCATATGTTCATGTTTAGGAGAAAAGGCTACACTCATGGTGCGCCTCTTGGTAATACTGTCCTTAACATCAGTTGCTGAACAGTTTTTACATGTAATATTTTAATTAACATTGGCTTGAGTGACTCTTATCGTCAAAAGACACTTCTAGATGACAGAGGTGATAGAGGATTCTTACTTATCTGGTTATTTTGGTTATTTAATGTTGCTCACAAGTGACCAAGTATTTAAAACTTTAAAGATGGAACTGCTTATGACATGTACTACTGCACACTTTGCTTTCTTTTACACTACACAGACAATATGATGAATCTAATTTCATTTTGAAAGAAAGCCTTGGCAACAGGTCCTAGATCTTCATTTGCCCTGTGTATAAAATGAGGGAGCCTGTAGCAACAATGGAACACTGCTTTAGTATGCCTAAGGCTCTAGACCCAACCTTGAGCACCAAAATAATATAAATGAAGGCATCTACTTCAGGGCAAGGAGTTTATCAGCTAAGGAATGTAGATATGAACCAAACAGCCATGATGAATTAGACTTCGCTGGAATTGTTTGTGGTTGATGGTATATCTGAGGTAAATTCATATCGTTCAAATCTAGCAAGGATGTCATGAAACATAAACTCCAAATGTAGATTAAAAAGTAACCCATGTCTCCATATGCTTAGACAACCATGGAGTTACTGAAAGAAGCAATGCTGGCTTACATGCTAAAGGAAGAAAACTGATGCTGTAATTGTTGCCTCCTATTTTAGTTTTTTTTGGAAGATGACATAGAGGAATCCCACCTCAATGACAAAGACACATATTACCCCAGAATAAAAGGCTGGAAGCCAATGGGATCCTGTCCCTGCCACCCTGAATGACTAGTGAGGCCTGTGACTCCTGGCTGGTCCCACCTGAGTGCTACTTAGGAAACTGGTAGAGAACACTTGTCCTTAATGGAGCCCTGTGCTCCTGCTAGTGTCCCTCATCATTTCATCTAATCACAAGCATCATTCTAATAGCAGTGGAAAGAACATGATAATATATATCTGGCTCAAATTACTTACCTAGAGTTATAATTTAGATATCTCAACCATGAAAATGGAAATCCAGACAAATGCATATTTATGCCATCTGCCTCATTCTAGTCAATGTATTTCACAGGCTAGCACAGAAATCATAGCTCGCTTGGTTAAAAATATCAAGTAAGTCACATAAACTAAGAAAGCCAGTACAAAGAAAAGTTTGAGCATAAGATGCTTCTAAGACACTGTGATGCTGAGTCCTGCCCAAGCAAAATCTGATAATGAGTGACAGGCAATTTTGAATCACACCAAATAACTGAGGGAGAGAAACCTTGTTATCAGCACTTCAAATGTGGATACATGTCCATATCTGTGTCTGTATATGTGCAATTGTGTGTCCCATGTTAAAAGGGAACTTTCCCTCAGAAACTGCACCTTGACTTTTATTTGAATTGAAGGTGTCCTAACAAAACACCATTAAGGTGAACAAAGTATACTTCACTGAGTAATGTCTAAGAGGGCAATGGATAAATCTTCAGGAACATGATCACCTCCTCTGTCTCAATTGCAAGCCATTCTAGCACAAGCAATGCTTACACGAAACAACCTGTGATAATTTCAAGCTTAATTACAAGGGACCTGTTTCCAAACTTAACCAACAGGAGGCAGTCTGCTTTATGTGGTCATGTTCCACGGAGTTAGTTTTCTTTCAAAAATGAGTTGCCATTATTTCTCTGATGCAACATAGGATTCTAAATAGCTCATAAAGGAACCAAATCTTATCTACAATTCTGGCATTCTACAGAGATGTTTTGGTGTAACCGGCCCAGTTCCAACCTTTCTAGAAACAAATTGTCAGAGTTTTCTTTCCATTTGCAGATGTCAGTCAAGTTTGTGCAATGCCTGCATCTCCTGGCTTACTTCTCTAGTCTGTACCTTCCTTTACTAGGATCCATTCTAAAATACAGAAGCCAGTGAACATACTTCTGCGGGTTATATCATAGGTCTTGCATGTGCATCATGTTTGTAAACATATTTCAGTTTTGGGGTTGGAGAGGCAGGTAGAATGTCTTAGCTCTCCTCTCTTTGATACAGAAGGAATGACTGCCATATTTACAGTCCAGTCACATACAAAATGAGAGCAGATGGATAAGAGAAAAATCTCCTTGAGAGGTGCAGTTATCAGCCATTTAACATCAGTGAATACCTGCATTTGCTTCTGGCTTTTGGCCTTTAAAAACCCCATTTTTGAGAGCTGACAATGGCACAGTTAGTTCACAATGAGGCAGATTACTCTAGGATATGCTTTTCTATTTACATCTTTATTATAAACAAAAGTTTCATATTTGGCTAAGTCAAAAACCCTGTCTTTCTTGAGACTATACATGATGCTTGTAAATAGCACTTTTATTAGAAATTATGCAAAAATCTTTTTAATACCACAGTTTATTTGTAAAAAGAGATTCTTGGGCTCTGGGAATATCATTTATAATTATGAAGAAGAAGAAATCATTCCTTTCCCTACAAAAGGATGTTTGATATGGATTTGTCTCTCTTTAAATGACAACTGAGATTTTTTTCAGCCGTAGTATGAATGACTTCAACATATTGCTAGTTTAAAACATTAATTAAAAAATAACCTGAAAATGGAGAGTTTAATATGAAAACATTTTTTCATATCTTTGTTGTATAGATTACTCCTTATTTTTGAAAGATTTATTTGGTTTGTTTGGTTTGTTTTTGTTTTTGTTTTTCTCTTTTTTGATGAAGTGAATTTGTGCCTGTGTATTGGCACATGAGTGTAGTACCCATAGAGGCAAGAAGAGGGCATCAGATCCCATGAAGCTGGGGATAACAAAAGGTTGTGGGTCACCATGTTGGGGATATTATCTAAAAACCATGTCGTCTAGAAGAGCAGCTAGTACTCTAATCAACAAACCATCTCTCCAGCCAATCATTCCTGTCTTTATCTCAGTGTGAATTGATACATTTCATTAAACACAGACAACCTATATAAATATTGTGTTATTGGAGACTACCTTTCCTCAGAACTGTACCCAGGAAGATTCACAAATACTAACAAGAAGATGAAAAAACATATTTGTGACAGAATTTTTCTCTCAATTTTTTTAAATTTCATGTCGAAAACTAAGAAAACTCCTGGGTCTCCAGTCAGACCTCTGTTTCCAAGATAGATGAGAAAGGCCAATGTGAAGAAGGAGAGACAAATCATGAGTAAGTTTCCTAAATACTGTCCCCAGCAACAAAGTTAAAAAAAAAACAAACAAACAACAACAACAGTAACAAAAATGTATCCTTGTGGAGACCTCATAAGAGTGGGACCGAATGAACTACAGGGAATAAAACCCTTAGGAACATCAAACATTTAAGTTCTTCTGAAACAAACCTTCACCTTTAAAAAATGTAGGGTCAAAGAACAGGTACGAGTCCAGACATGTATAAAAATAATTAATCTCATTCCTGACAACTAGCAAAGCTATATTCACTCATCCTCCACCATGGAGACTTGATCTCAGGCCATGCAAAATGAGTCTGCATGATTCTTTAAAGAGCTAGAAATAGAAAAAAAGATCACCAACCGGAACATTCATAACTACACACATCCTTCTCTCACAAGGGGACTAACAGTGTGTGTGGGGTCGTGTCTACCTCTTGGCTGCTGCCTCTGTATGTATGACATCCACTAGAGCCAGTGTTATAGTCATGGCTCAGCTTGAGTCCCAGCTCTCCAAACTGCTAATACCCAGTTAGAGAGGGATCCACCTCTGACACATTGTTGAGTCACCCCATATTGCTGCTCCACTCACTAGTCCATCATTCAGAAGCCAGAAAACATAAATGTGAATATAAACTTAAGAAAAAAAGACTTTACATCTGATCCTGTAGTCTTTAAGTATAATCTCTGAAGTCCAGTCAATCCCCCACGCCCATATCCTGGCAGACCCACTTGATGTCATCACTGTCAAAGAAGATAGAATTGGTATATGGGCCCCCCTCCTTTGGGAGGATGGTGGTGTAGAAAGTAAAATGGAATCCTTAAGTTTATTTTTCAGCTCTTTTTCATACACAAAATCATGGGGTCTAAGCCCTTGAGTATGAAAAGTCTTCTTGGAGCTGCCATTAGAAGAAAGTCCTTCTCCTCAAAATACACCCATGCCAATCATGGTTGTGCACTCCTTTATGGGGAGTGTGATATCCAAGGGGTTCTCTAAGAGGTCTAACTCATTCCCAAACAAGACACAGTCATGGGAATGGGGATGCTGCCTTGCTTGCTCACTGTAAACCATGTGTGTCTATACTTCTAAGCAAAGACCAGTCAGTTGATCAGAAAGTCCAAGATGGACACACAGAAGACACAGAATAGACTGTGCATTCCGGCTACAGATCCATTTATCCTCTGAAAGTCATCATGAGATCACCAGGGTTGTTGGATTCCAGGAGCATTCCTTGAGTTGGTTAACTTGTGAAGGCATCTGCTCCAGATTTAAGAAGCTTTCACCAATGGGAGATGGGGGTATGTGCTCTTGTTGGACCTGTCCTCATAGCCAACTGGTGTGTCATGTTGGAACCATCCCTGGGCTGTTTGATCTTGGCTTTTCATATACTATAAGAAGTTGCTGAAGTGGCCTTTGTATTCCCAGTTTATGCTCCTGTTGTCATTGCTGCCTCCTTGCAGTTCGTGCATCCAACGTTCAAATCTGATCTTGATGTTTCCTTTGCTCTCAGCAAGGATCCTCTTCCTCTTGTTCTTCTAACAAGACTCTCTGATGGACATTTCCAACTTGATCAGATGCCCTTGTCCTTCACCTTGAGCAACTACATGGGCTACATGGCCTAAATGTTTGGATGGACAGACACAATCATCTCATCCAATGAGGAAATGACTCCAGAGAATTCATTGGGGTCTAAATGTCTAAATGTGTCACAGTTCTATTGCTGAGGATATCCAGGAAGTGACTATGGATTCCTTAGGAGAACAAAAATAGGGAAAAGCATTCTAAGTGGGTTCCTTCAAACTTACAAGTATGACTTCCTCTGGACATTCCTGGCCTATTGAGAAACAGGTGACTTTCCACGACGAGGAGATTGTAAGCACTTGTTATGTCTTGAGATTTTTATAATAAGCACACTAGATCACCACTGAAGAGAGGCACCAGGAATGCTCCACACTGAATAAAATGAAAGTATAAATTACTGTATTGCATGCATCCCCTCAGAGTTGGAATTTGACCTTTGTGGAGACACTTAGATGTGGTTGACTTACCTGAATCAGTTTCAGATGTAACTGTCAGGTTACTGTTCTAGACAATGCAAATTTAAACAACCATTTACCAGAAAGTTGGTGCTGACACAGCAAAAACCTTTAGGAGAACAAACATTATGGAGTACACCCTGGGGGAAGATCTTGGTTAATGAGGGATGTGGGACTGGCTCACTTAAATGGCTTCATATTCCTCCCTCTTTATAAAACTTTTGAGTATGTTTTGGTACTCAGGGGTGTTTTAGAGTTGGCAATCCCTGCCATGAAGAATAAAATAGGGTGCCAGTTTGACATTCTTGTTCAAGTAGCTGAAATTTAGGCTCTGAGCTTCATATAATTGTCTTGGCTGTTCAGCAGGAATGAGAAGAGGAATTCCTTCAACCATAATCAAGTATCAATCCACACCTAGCACACCTCAACCCATGGGAAAGCCAAGGGCATGAGAAGATGTAGCTAAGCCATGGTTATTTTTCTCAGAGACAAGGAGAAATTGGATAAAAAACAAGAAGGAGGCCCAAGAGCTGCCAGGTCTGACTATAACACTCTTTCCTGTGCAAGGAGACATAACTGAGGAGAGATCTGACTTTATGCCCAGAACGCATCCCTGTGGGAGTCTCACCTGCTGTGGTGCCTGGAGAACATCCTGAGAAGTCCCTGTGGAGACAATGGCACGCCTGTCTGCCCTGTGAGTCTGCAGGGAATGGGACAGGCCAGCATTTGCACACCTAGCTCAGTAATGGTGACTTTATCATCAAAAATAGTAACAGAGTGCTCACTTGGCTCATGCAAAGCTAGATATTCCACCTCTTACACACCATAAGCCTTAAGGGGGTGCATGCTCATAGTTCCAGCACCTAAAGAGCACTGAGAGTTGTGAATGTTGATACAATTGCAGCCAGAAGAAAGTGTCTCTTAGACAGGCAGCCATGAGGAAGCTCTATTTCACACTGGACAGATATTAAAAGTCAAATAACCATTGGAAACTGCTTCCTCTGACAAGGCCACACCAACCCCAACAAGTCCACACCTCTTAATAAGCCAAGTATATTCAAATGACAACACTGTTTTTTTGTGGCAACTTGACAAGAACAAGAGTCATCAGAGAGGAGGGAGCCTCAGTTGTAAAAAGGCCTCCATACAATCCAGTTGTTATTCATGTTCTTCATTGATGGTGGATGATCCACCCCATAATGGGTGGTGCTATCCCTGGGCTGGTAGTCATTAAGAAAGCTGGCTAAGCAAGACATGAGGAGTAATAGAGTAAGCATCACCACTCTGTTGACTCAGCTTCTGCCTCTGGGATCCTCTCATGCTTCTGTTCCTGTCCAAACTTCCTTTGGTGATTAACAGCAATGTGGAAGTATAAGCTGAATAAAGACTTTCCTTCCTAACTTGCTCTTTGGTCGTGGTGTATCCTTACAAGTACAGAAATCTTGAGTAAGACTATTTCTTATAGAAAAAAAGTCTAGTATAGCCACATTTGCTTAACCCATAACCAAAAACGGAAATATGTGGACAAATAGTTTAATTTACAGGTAAGATGTGCACATGTACCTACATATGATGTAATTGCTTTAGTTTGCTTCCTTCTCACCATAATGAATAACATGATCAAAAAACCTTCGAGATGAAAGGGTTATTTGGGTTACAGCTTACAGATCATCACTGAGGGAAACCAAAACAGGAGTTTGAAGCAGCAACAGGAATACTACTTGATGGCTTGTTCACTCTTTGAGTAACTGTCATGTTTTCTTGAAGAGAGAGCATGGTCAAGGCAACTGTTGTAAAAGAACGCATGTAATTGGAGGCTTCCTTACAGTTTCAGAAGTTTGGTGGATCATAATGGCAAGAAGCATAGTACTGGAGCTATAGACTACTACTGATATGCTGGTGCAGAGTGAGAGAGAGAGAAAGATGACACTGGACTCTTGAAACCTCAAATCTCACTGACACATCCAATTCATCCAATGGGGCCACATCTTCTCTTAATCCTTCTAATCCTTGAAAATACTGCCACTCCCAAGTGGATAAATAGTCATATTTATGAGTCTATGGAGGCTGTTCTTATTCAAACCACCAAAATTCTCATGGCATGGTCCATTAATTTCTTTAATACAGCCTAAAAGTCTACCATTCTTTACCCATGACAACTGATGAGCTTGTCCACAGTATGGACCCTCCCATTTCACTCTTTAAACAAGAAAATGTCCCATAGACTTACCCAAGGAACTATGAATTGGAGGAAATTCTACAATTGTCCTTTCTTTCTGGTGACTTTTGATTTTCAAGTTGGAATAAAAAGTAACCCAGCACAATAATGTTTATTTTACTACATATCACATGCTCACATTACCCACAACAAGACACTCTCTTCTATCTCTGCATACGCCCACTTCCCTGAATGGCAGAAGTGAAGGGTAAATTATGTCACCAACATAAATACTCATTGATATGTGACAAGAAATCAATATATTCTACAGCCTACGGAGCATGAGTGAAAGCATGTGTGTGCTACATTTACTGGGAGTCACCCCCAATCTGCCTATGTACAAATGCCCATAGTATGCAATTGACCACTGAACCAAAAATTCACATCCTACTTCATCTTCTCTTAACAGGAGACATTGCCCTTCCTCTTAGATTTGAAAAATCTAAGCCTACAGACTCAATCTGTAAAGTCAGACAGATAGAGTCTGTAGGCTTAGATTTTTCAAAACGTACTTTATTTAAGGTTCTTAAACCCTTCAACCTCCCTTCTAGCCCACCAAACACAGGTAGCAAAGGTTAATAGGAAAGGATACTTGTGGACCTATTAAGATGTAAAACTTTGGGGGGAAATCAAATTCTTTTGGGGACAACTTTGTAGTCAAATTATCTGCAGTCCAGGCCAATAGCAAACACAAATCAGGAGTTAGTAGCAGGGGCACAACCATACTGCCCCAACACACAAGCATGACTCATCAGAAGCACAAGAATCAAAGACCATTGAAGACTATCATGGCTAGTGAAGAGCACCAGAGCCTTGCAAGGCAGAGCAATTAAGGAGTGTCCTCTCACTGCTTGTGTGGCTACAATTATATTCTCTCCAAATATCATGTTTCCCCTCAATTTTCTGTCCCTGAAAATACCACATGCCTTCTCATGTACTTCAGCAGACCATCCTCTCACAAGATAGCTTCCAGAAAACATCATGTGACATAAGTGAATTTCCAAAGTTACTAGAGGTGTCCACTTCATCTTTCCCTATCTCACACTTGGCCATTACATCACAAAATATATTAAGTGTGTCTTGCATGGGTTCTATGCCTCAGCTCCATCAATCCCTGGAGCTTCTGCAGTTGCACTTTGTGAAACACAACCTTCAGATATCCAAATAAACATTGAGAGTCACTCTATCCATCTTTGTTCTCAACCCATAACTATCAGACACCTATCTAATTCAGAAAAATCCTCATCAAGAAATCAATGGGATTTGACTACATTTTTTTTTTTGTCTGAGGGAATGTAATATTCTCCCTTCATGGTTAGATTGGTGTCTCATTCATCTGTAATAATACTCACTACTATTAAGAGCAACATCAAAGCAACTATGACTCATTCTATCTCACACAACAAGCATCAAGCCTTTCCAGCAGCTTTATTAAACTATAATTTACGTACCAAAATTTTCATTTATTTTAAGTGTGCAATTTAATGTTTTTAAAGGAAATTTATCACTTTCTTCCTTTTTAGGCTCATTTTCCACTAATTCATATATTACTGAAGCCTATTAAATTACAGTAGGGGAGTCGGTGAAATGACCTGCGTGAGAAGCAGTGAGGTTCCTGTTTCGCAAAGACTACAGATATGTTGGCAGAATTATTAAATAGAGTCGATTGGGAACATTGGGTCTGTTCATAGCTTGCAGCTTCTAGACAAAGTCTTATGTGATAAGCCTTGGTTGATCTTACATCAAGTTACCACCTGACCAGTTTCGATCACCATCACTAATGGTCAAGTTCATGTCAATCATTTCCATCACTGTTACAAGACACTTGGCATCTTAAATGAAAGACAGGTTTTGATCCATGTTCACATGACCATGATAATAACATGAAGGGAGTACATCTGTTCACCTCTTTGGCAACCAGGAAAAATTAACACAAGAAGGGCACAAGGACAGCAAACGCACTCCAAGATGTGCTCCAAATGACTAAGTTGCTTAACAAGATCCTATCTCCCAGTTTTATACCACTTTCATAGACACTCATCAATAGATTAACTCATTGAATAAAGGCCTCAGGGTCTAATCACTTACCTGATCCCAACCTTTAAACATTGTTATGTGGACCAAAGACTTTAACAAATACCCATGTGCGACTTTAAAACCCAAATCACTACAGCATTCTTTACATAAAATACAAAGATAGGCTCCATCTATCTCTTCAAAGATATTTCTCTCTAGCATTTCTAAAATGACAACCTTAAGGCCAACAGTATTAGCACCCCCCATGGGCTTTTAAAAATATGAGTTCAAGAAAAGGAGAAAAAGCAATGTAAGTTCAAGGTCATTTAAAATGATAGGGTGGGGCCAGAAGGTTGGGACAGAGTTTGAAACTTCACCTCACCCTATAAGCAGCTGGGAAGATTGCTAGTCATCTCTCGTTACTTTCTGGTACTTACTCACACAAAGTCTGCATTAAAGCATGTTTTCTGGAGTGAGTTACAGTCAGCAGTCTATTGTAAGGACCCACTATGTGTTGGTTTAAATGTAAAATGTGACATCTACACTATAGACACTCATACACATACACATACACATACACATACAAATACACATACTCAGAGAAAGTGTCTAGAAGCAGAGTAGCTGAATGTTAATAATCTGTAAGTGATTGGGAGTAAAAATCTTGTAAGACACAAAGGTCATGTAGAACCAGAGCCAAGCTGTGTCTACTATACATGACAGGACCACAACTCTCAATAACTCATAGCCACTGTGTCTGTCTGCCCAAAATCAAACAAGTCAGCATTCCATGCTGGAGTGGGAGGACCTAACTATCACTCATCTGTAGTTGAGGAGGTATGAACAGTTTATAGGAGAAGGAGAGTCAGTTTTCTTCAAAGGCATGGATGGTGTTAGGTTGGCCATGCTCCAGTGGTAGCCCAATATCCAATAGTTTATGAGCAAAACAGATGACTTGAATGATTATAATAGGAGAAGAGAAGTTGGGAGAAGGAATTAAGTGAGTATGGATTTGGGTTTATGAGGAGTTAGGAAGAGAAGTGGGGAGTAAATTTATCCAAAATTTATTGTATTAAATTCTCAAGGAATTAATAAAATGATTCTTAAAATACCACATGTGTACTGAACATATACACACCATTTTTGTCATCTCCTAAATAACAGCTCCCTGTAAAACACTTTCATTGCAATAAGTGCAATAGTAATCCAGAGATTGTTAAAATATTATTAAAATGAAGATGGACCAGAGGATATGGCCTAGATGTAAAATCAAATGTATAATCAAACATGCACCTAACACCAGTGTTTGAGATTGGGAGTAGCAGATCAGGAGGGTAAGGGCGGTTTACTAACATCCAGCCTCCCTCCAAGTTCAGCCAGGGATCCTGTCACATAGTTTAAAATGACAAAGAAATAGTGCTAATAGGTGTGACCTTGTTAGGAGTTATGGTCTTGTTGGAGTAGGTGTAGCCTTGTTGGAGTAGCTGTGATCTTGTTGGAGTAGGTGTGATCTTGTTGAAGAAAATGTATCATTTTGGGGGTGGTTTTCAGTTCTCCTATGTTTAAGCTGTCCCAGTGTGACACATAATCTCCTTCAACCACATACACATCAAGATGTAAAATTTTCAGTTCTTTCCCCAGCACTATGTCTGCAAGCATGTTGCCATGTTTCCAGTCATGGCAGTAATAGACTCAACCTCTGAAATTGTAACACAGTTTTCAAGAATTACCATGATCACTTCATGTCTCTTCATGGCAGTAAAACCCAAACTAAGACAATCACACACATGCACAAACACATTGGGATGGTTTGAATATGCTTGGCACAGGAAGGGGCACTATTTGGAGAATTGGTCTTATTATAGTAGGTGTGGCATTGTTGAAGGAAATGTGTCACTGTGGGCATGAGCTTTACAGGCTTTAAGGTCCTCTACCTAACTGCCTAAAAGCCATCTTCTACTGGATTTCTGATGAAGATTTAGACCTCTCAGTTCCTCTTGCACCCTGTCTGCCTGAATGCTAGAATGATCCTGCACTGACAAAAATGGACAGAACCTCTGAATTAGTTAGTCAGCCCCTATGAAATCTTGTACTTACAGGAACAAGCCACCATGATGTTACTGTACTTTGTTTTAAAAGCTTCAGTTTCTTGTCAGCTGTGACCCAGAACCACTATGGAAGGACCTGAGACCTCCAAGAACTTGTAAGACCTCTCTCATAGAGGAAAGCTGCATTTCTCAGAAAAAAGAAGCTAAGAGAGCTGAAAATATTGATCAAATTGCTGTAATAGAAAAAGAGCTATTGATTTTCAGAGGTAGACAACAGTCAGCTACTCAGCCAACAACTAAGAGGATTTGAAAAGGTAATAACAAAGAGTTCATAGGAGCCACTACATACAGTTTTAGTACAAGCCCCAGATTATGTGGATTCTCATGTAGAAGAACTCCATGTAAGAAGTGAGTTTGAAACTCTGGAGGCATAAGACAACAAGCTAAGGAAGCAATGGAAGTGTGGTGGGGTAGAATAAACTAGAGGAAATCTGTAAAACAGAGAAAGGAGAATTCAAAAGACTTCTATGGAAAAGGCCAACAACAAGAAATGGCTCCAAAGACCATCCTTGTTTACAGAGGTTATCATAGCAAAATCTCTGATGACCAAAAGTTTTCATGGACAGTCTCTGAACTATGCACACAGACACACACAGACACACACACACACACACACACACACACACACACACA
>JADRCC010238938.1:0-10578 GCA_019843855.1 Hylomyscus alleni
ATTTCCACCTCTTACAACAAAAACAACAGGAAGTGACAATTACCTTTTCTTAATATCTTAATATAAAAGTTAATACTACCAACATATACTAAGTAATTGAAATCCAAAAATATGAGGAATTAGAAATTTGTTGATTGTCATCCAATGGTCTCTCTAATTTGGTAATTGGAGAAATAGGTCCAATATTGTACAATCTATATATACTTTCAGCTTGTGACAGTGTCTTGCTGTGTACAACATAAGGGTCTTGAAATATTGCTTCTCCATCTCAGCCTCTCTATTAGTAGTATTGTTTATTTCATGTTTTTACACTATACTATGGTTTTCAGAACAGCTTATATATTTCAAAAGTATTTATATACCCAAGGGAGACATAGACAATTAACTTGGGAGGTGGCTTGTAGGAAAGAGAACAACAAAGAGTGAGACTGAATGCTTTGCTTGACGTTTGTAGCTCTTGTATCAGGTTTGAAGAAGAGCACTTTATAAGTTACTCTTTCTCTGAGATGAATGCTTTTACAAATTATCACAGCTAATGAACCAGATTCTTACCCTCACCTAATATCTGTGCCACTCTCCAAGTAGAACCATTGTTCATTGAAACAGTTGGTGAATGACTATGGAGAGACCATCTTAATACATACACCATTTCTTAAATGAATGTAACCTGTTATCTGTGACCTGAGAATAAAGTCACTCACAAAAAAAAAAAAATTGTGATACATTATAGATATAGTTTAGTTTGTTTTAAATTTGATATTCATTATTGTAGCACATTTAATTTGAAATCAGCCAAATTTCAGTTGCTCAGCATCTACCAGGCACCAATTACTACCATACTGGATAGCCCAACTTGAAGGGATACTTGTTCGCTTTCTAGATACTGAAAGATAAAATTTATATAGCAAAGCATCCATTTGAAGTACAATTTTTGTGGTCTTAGTAAATCCACAACACTATACAACCACCAGCATTATATGAATTCAGAACATTTTCAATGACAAAGAAATCCCACCCTGCATGCTTAGGGACATTGTGCCATGCAGGTCATTGCTACGCTTTATAGAAATCATAGTTGTGTATAATTGTTGATTGTTCCCCTCATTTGGAAGTTGTCATGGAGCCTTCTGGCGACATAAAAGATAGTCCTCTAGGAGAGGCTTTCAGGTCAAGTCTAGCTCAGGGGCTTCTTGTCCCTACACCTAAGGTGTATGGTGTCTTCAACACTAGGGACTTAATCTTCTACATCTAGGGGACAAATAAGGGCAATAGCTATCCCATGTATATTTTTGGAGTATCTGGGACAACCCTGACCAATGGTCAAAACAACTTCTCACATTTGGTCTTCTGGAAGTTGTTGTTATTTGGTTGGTTTTTTTGGTAGTCTTTGGCTTTGAGAGGAACATTGTCAGTCCAGGTGAGAACTTTTCATTGAAACTCTGTATGTATACTTATATACATACTTACATGTTTTAATGGTTTCAATATGCTTAACCTGGGGAGTAACATTATTTGGAGGTGTGGCCTTGTCAGAGCAGGTGTGTCACTGTGGACATGGGCTTTTGCAGTTAGTCCTAGCTGTCTGGAAGCAGTATTCTGCTAGCAACCTTCAGATGAGGATGTAGAACTCTCATCTCCTCCTGTACCATGCCTGCCTGGATGCTGCCATCCTCCTGCCTTGATGATAATGGACTGAACCTCTGAACCTGTAAGCCAGCTCCAATTAAATGTTGTCCTTATAAGACTTGCTTTGGTCATGATGTCTGTTCACAGCTGTAGAACCCTAATTAAGACACATGCATTTGGGGGCTTTTAGGTAAATAGTAGTATGATTCCTTATGACTTTTTCAGATTTCCTTACTGTAATTTTATACTCTTCCATCTTTGTATATTTATCTCCCCAATTAGAGACTCTCTTGCCTTTTTTCTTCCATATGATCACCTCTACCCTCTTGTTCCTCTCTCTATAGTTCCCCAACAACCCTACTTCAACAATTGTCCCTTTTTACTTTCCTAGTTTTGGAAGTTACTCTATAATATGTGCTCACATCTGAATATTTAGAGTTAAGAGCTTCCAATGAGACAGAACATTCATTGTTTGTCTTTCTCATTCTGTGGTTCCTACTCAATATGATCTGTTTTTGTTGTTGTTACATCCACCACTTCCCTGCCATTGTGATGACTTCATCTTTGTATAAAACTGAGTACATCCCGTAGTGTATATCACATTTTCTTGATCCATTCATTGGTCGAAGAACCTTTAGATTGTTTCCATGTCATAGCTATGGTGAATGGGGTAACACTGAACCTGGGTGTACAAGTATCTGTCAACTCCTTTGGACATATGCCAGGGAGTGGTATAGCTGGGTAATATAGCAGATTTATTTTTAGCTTTTTGAGAATTTTTCACACTGATTTTCATAGTGGATGCACTAGTTTGCAATGTAAAAGCCAGAGGATCAGAGAGTTTGTTGTAAAACGGTTTCTCCTGGCAAGGTCCAAAGCTATACTCATAAAGTTGTCACAAACATGACTGCCTAATCTTGAGCTAAACAAGGGGAAAATAGATACATGTTAAAATAGTAAAGGGAAAGACATAGTCATGAGGCACCAAGACCACGCAAAAAACCTCAGGCAATTAAGAAATGGTGAGAGCAAGAGAAGTAGCCTTCCCCAGGGAAGATCACATAACTTGGATATGCAATACCAGATGATTAGCCCTACATACATGCATACAAATAACTCACAAACTGAACAGGTAGTGTTTGGGATTATATTATGTATATAAGGATATACATATGCATGTAACAGAAATTAATGAACAAAAGAGACTCATAAGAGAGCAAGAAGGGATATTTGTGAGGTCTTCAAGGATGGAATGGGAGAAAGGATGTGGCTATATTATAATTACAAAAACAAAATAAAGTAATGTAGGAAAATTAGAGAACATAAAAATAGAGATGTAACTCTGTATCAGTGCTTGCTTAGCATATATTAGATTTTTATTCCAGCCCCAACACGATGAGAATTTCTAGAGTGAGGAACCATTAGACCTAAGTAGACATTGTTCAAAAGGAGACACAAAAATAGCCAACAAGCATATGAAAAGTTTTTGGCATCACTAACTAACTACTGAAGAAGTGCAAATCAAAACCACTGGATACTATGGACTGGTGAAATAGCTAAGTGGGTAAAAATGCTTACCACACAAGAGTAAGCACCTAAGTTAGATCCTTGGAATCCAAAATGGAAGGAGAAAATTGACTCACAAAAGTTGTCTTCTGACCTTCACATGATCAACATGCCATGCAAGTGTCCACATGAACACATACCCATTATCTGTGTGTATGTGCACAAACACATATGCAGAATATTAGTAATAAATAAAAGTGAAATTATGGTAAGAATGGTTATTATTAAAAAGATAAACAATAACTGCCAATGAAGATGTCAGGGGAAAAGTAAATCCAGGCATATTGTTAGTGGGAAACAGTATTGAAGCTTATCAAAAATATTAAATGTTGAGAACCTCTGGTTTAGAGGGAAGAGAAAGAAGGAAGAAATATTGTAATTAAATCTTCAAATTAAGAAGAAAAAAGCAAAAGAAATAAAAAAAGAATGGGGTAAGGACTAGCAAAATGGCTACTAACTAGAGAACTATGAGGAAGATCAACTTTTTAAAAATGGACAGTATTAACAGAGAAACAAAGAGTAGTGGCTGCAAGTTGTACCATTTCCTAGGAGATTCTGAAAGGTGACTGCCTATAGAATGTTTTCAGGATGTGAATAGAATTTTCCTGTGTCTCACTCAACCCTCACCCCCATTGTCACCCCTAGTACTCAGCACAAGATTGTAAAAAAATATCTGAATACCTTATGTTTAGCAGGAACATATGGAAAATGATTTTGAAAAATCCATGAAGAAGCACTAATGAGTTAAATTTGATAATATCATAGAAGAATACAGAAGATTTAAAGAGGAATAAAAAGAGATGTAACTTAGGGACATTGTTTAGCATTCTTAGTGAGAAAAGGACATTAATTAAATGAACTGCTGTTGCAATGCAACAATTTTATTTAGTATTAACCTATGCCAAATGTTAATGTAAAAAACAGTAGCATCCCACTTCAGTGTCTGTGTATCTTGGAGAGTACCTTCAGCTCCATAGAAACAATGTCTTGAAAGAAATGTAAAACCCAAGAACACTACAAACAGAAGAGTTTTCAATTACAGGCCCTCGCTGGTTGCTTTGGGATTTTTTTTCCAGATTAATATGTTGTTCTACTAAGACTATTTTTCTGTGCCAGGAAGATTGTGAGTTCAAGACCAGCTGAGGTACATAAGGAGATCCAGTCTTAAAACATACAGAGAGAGAGAGAGAACTGTGACAGAGAAATGGAGAATTGTTTTATGATTTGTTAATGTGTATAAACATTCTTACCAATGAATAAGAAGTAAGTTATAATTATTTATACACCCTCATTTCCTTTATATAACACAATATTGTAAATATTTGGAACTAATGGGCCAGAGACAGGACTCAGTGCGAAAGGTCATTTGCCATATAAGACTAGCTACCTGAGCTTCACCCACACTACTCATATAAACGAAAAAGGCAGATCCAATACCACAGAGTTGTGCTTGGACCTTACACAGACACAGACAAACAGACACAATAATAATAAAAATAATAAGAAATAAAGTTTAAAGAGAATTGGAACTCCTTCAGAACATCTACATATGATTTAATTATGTGTACTGTTATGCATTGATAACTGTGGCAGCTTTTTCATCTCATCTTTTAATATTGCTTTGTAATCTCTTACTCATCCATATGTCAACACTCCTCCCCAGCTGTTCAAAGTTGTCGTATTTTTCATAAGCTCTCAATTCTCAATAGAGGAAATAAGAGGAAAAGGACAAAGAACATTTCCAAAGGCATAACTCTGAAACTCATGAAAAATTCCCTGAAAAAAAAGTGAAACTGCGTGTTAAAAAAGGAAATTAACCTTGCCATTTCAAGCAATACAGAGCTGTATTCTGTTCAAGTTGCTGAACAAGAGAAAACTTGTTCAGCAATAAAATTACAAGAATAATTTATAAAAGAGATGAAACCAACATATCATCAGCATGGCAATATTTATATCAACAGAGAGTGGTACAACATATTCAATATCCATAAGGGAAAAAAGTAAGCTAAATATTTTCCACACACTGAATTTCAAATAGATGGCAAATATGAGACGAGGAAAACATGAGAGATATTATTTCAACAACTTCTCCCTTGTTTTAGAGGAAGAACATCTGAGAACTAAAATTTCTAGAAAGGTATCATTAGCATAGAAAACAAGGATATTGATCATTAATGGCACCTAATGTCATAGATAAAAAGAGGCACTCAAACTTTATATATCTCCAAATAGAACACTTCACAATCTATGAAGCAAAAAGAAAGGAGAAAAAAAAAACAACATAAATCTAGTCTTACAGAACTAAGTGCCAATTTACAGCAAGTGTAGACAAAGTAGCACATCAAGTGACAATAGGAGATGCCATCAAGCAAAATCAATTCTGGGAAGGTCTTAGAGAACAAGCAATAGCACTTCTTGAATACATCCATTATAAGTGAAAAGAAATAAAATGCTCTAGATAAAAAGAGCCTTAGAGATGAGTGAAGTATAATGAATCTGCTGCTTAATCTCAAACATTTTGGTCATGAAATGATCAAGAAAATCAAAAAGTAATTACTGAAATAGCTGGAAGTGTAATTAGTTACTGTGGAGAAGGACAGGGTTGAGAAGTAAAAAGATTGTAGTTGTGATAGATGCACACCAATGTCTGTTTTTTTTTTTCTGTGAAAGCATGAAAACTAGAGTTTGAATCCTAAGAACCTATGCAAGGCTGGAGTGTATCTGTAATCTCATTATACCTTCAGTGGTATGGGATGGGAAAGGAAGTATTCTTGGAAGGTCACGTGCCAAATAGCCTTAAACAAGGTGAAAGGTGAACACTGAGTCTTGAGGCAGTCCTCAGACATCCATAAACTCCTTGTGACACATGGACACCCACACAAACAGTCACACACTCCTATGAACACTAAAGTCAAACAACGTAAGAATACACCTCTTTCAAAAAAAGAGCTCAAGAGTACCATTGGATGTATAGGTAGTTTGAAGCTTGTCCAAGCGAGATGTTTTTGTCTCTAAAGAAAGTAAATGAGTAAAATAATACTATTATGATATCTTTTTATTTGTATAGCAGTTATATGCTCATAAACAACTAAAATATATGGAACTGTACAGCATGGGCATAAATGCTTATGTAAAGAATGACTAGTTACTTAGGGAAGATAAGCTAAGAATATTCAGAAATCTACAGGAAAAAGAAAATAGAAGTAAGGAAGGCAGAGGGAAGCGTGGAATAACCTATTCTATTTCTTTTGTTCAGTAAGGTATCATACTGTCATTATTTCTATTTTAAATGGACCTTTCCCATATTCTTTTAGCAATAACCAAATGTCTGTTCAAGAAAATGGTATGTGTTGGGTGTACTAACACATGCCTCGAATTCCAGGACTCTGAAAAGGGAGGCAGGAAGATCAAGGCCATCCTCTATTATGTGTCAAGTTTAAGACCAGCATGAGCAACATAAGACCATGGATTTTAATTAACAAAAAGGGCAGTTTTCAAAACTTTGGGGCCAGCAAGATAGATAAAGGTACTTGCTGCCAAGTCAGATAACCTGCATTCAATCCTCCACTTAGTGGAGGCAGCTAACCAGCTCCTGCAGTTTGTTCTCATGTGCTCCCACACATATACAAATAAGTGAATTAATTACATTTTTAAAATTGCCTATAGAAAAAGATTAAAAGATAAATTTTTAAAAAAATGCCTACAGAATACCAAAGTCATTAAACGCTAGTTCTAGTGAACTCCTTAAACTTTGCTAAAATTTGTTTCCAACCTTAATAATTGTCCTTATATAATCAGTTGTCATCAGAGTCTATGGAAGATCAAAGTCAGGAAAATCCAACACCTCTGAAAGTTTCTTATCTTGCCAATCTTGAAGTTTGTGATGTAGCTAGACTTTCAAGTTTAATCTATAAGAATAACAGAAAGGACTAGACATTGGGTGAGATTTGTGCTAACCTTATCAACACTTTTAATCACATCACTTAAAACTGTAAGCTTGACCATGGAGAATGATAGTGTTATGAAAAATTTCTGCAAGCTCTGTATTCCTGGGTCTTTAAGAAATGGACTTGGAGCACACTATCTTTCTATGGAATTAGAAGATAAAGCATAAATGTTCCTCTCAGTGAGCTATCTGTATTTGAAAACTGCTGGAAGAACAAACACGAGAATTAAAAAAAAAAATACATTAAGGTCCAGCGAGATGGCTTGTGAGGTAAAGACGCTTGCTGCCAGAGCAGATAAGAACTCACTCTCACTTTGAAGAGTTATGCTCTTACCTCCATATCTGACCTTTGATACTTGTGTACCCAAAACACACACACACACGAAGGAAACAAATAAAATGTAATAAATTCTTTTAAGAAATATATTTAAATATTGATTTTTAGCTAAATGTGCAGTCACTGGTGGAAGAAGAACTCTTCTTCCTGAGATTGTTTCCTAGCATAGAGTGGTACGATAAGAAATTTTTCTCTAAACACTGGAGATGTTTTGACCTATGAAATGAAATTTTTTCTCTTTAGAATTATAGTAAAAATTTAAAAACATAAAATACAGGGGCTACACCTATGTCATAGACACTGTTCTATGGCTGTGAAGGAATACCCCAACCAAGACAATCCTTAGAAAAGAAAGCATTTAAATGGAGGCTTGCTTATAGCTTAAGAAGTGAGTCTATTATCATCATGGAGGGAGCATAGGATCAAGCAAGCAGGCATGGTGCTGTAGAACTACTAAGAGCTTTATATCCAGAGGGAGGGGAAGAAGGGGAGAGGACAGAGAGGGAGAGGGAGATCGGGAGAGGGAGAGGGAGAGAGAAAGAGAGACAGGGACAGAAATTGAGCCTGGTAGGGACTTTCGAAACCTTTAATTACCTTCTGTCCCCAGTGATATACTTCCTCCACCAATGCCACACCTACAAGACCAAAATCTTAACCCTTCTAATCCATTTCAAACAATTCCACTCCCTAGTGACTAAGGATTAAAATACAGGCGTCTATACAAGGCATTTGAATTCAAACCAGCACAAGCTGAATCCCATCTCTTAGAATTTTCCGACTTGATCTTAACAAGATATGTATCCTAGTTTGATTTTTGTTACTGAGATAAAACAATGACAAAAGCAACTTGGGAAGTAAAACTTTAATTTCAATTTGCAGGTTATAGCCATACTTGAAGGAAGCTAAGGAAGCAACTCAAGCCAGGAGCGTGAAGCAGAAACCAAGGAAGAGACATTGCTTACTCACTCTCTTGCTCCTTCAGCTCCTCTTTTTGATACAGCTCAAGCCACCAGCCCAGGGATAACACTGCCCCTAGAAGGCTGGACCTTTTGCATCAACTAGCATTTAAGAAAATGCCCCCAAAGACATTTCCACAGGCCAATCTGATCTGGGCAATGCTTCAGGCGAGGCTCTGCCTTCCCAGGTGATTATAGGTTATGTCAAGTTGACAGGTGAACCTAACTATGACACACATCTCCAGACATGATGTTTATACTCAAAATACAGGTAGCATTATCATCTCTCAAAAAGCATTGAATGTGAGAGAACTATTCCTAGGAGGATTTTTAAAAATTTGTAGATTTTTACTACTAATAATTTCTTACTAACACATAGTTAGAAATATTAGCATTCCAAACTCACTTCTAACACCATGACAAAAACCTAAGCACAACATGATTGCTGGACTCTGAATTCTTTCTTGTAGTGCATTACAACTTGCATCCCATCAATAAATACTTCTCTAAAATATCAAGCACTATTCCTAATTCTTCCAGTTACTCTTTAAGATACTGAGACTAGGGGCTGGAGAGATGCCTCCTCAGTTTATGTGCACTGGCTGCTCTTCCAGACATGTTTAATTTTCAGCACCAATATGTCAGCTCAAGTTGCAGGACATTTGGTCATACTTTTAACCCTGAGATTGCATGATTTACTGAAAAACAAAATGAAACAAAACGAAACAAAACAAAACACCTGTTTCTAGTTGTGGTGTGACTCAGCCCTAGCACACACCTTTAATCCAAGAGCTTTCTGTTCACTGTAAACAGGATTAAATAACATCCACCGTAGGCCGAGAGGTGGAGTAAGGAACCAGTTGACAGACAGGAACATAGGAAAAAGAATAGACAGTAACAGAATATGAGGAGCATGGATAGAGAGACACATGGAAAGTATAAGGGAGGGGCATTCAGTTTGGTGGGGTTTGAGGTGATGTGAAGGAGGAGAACTTTATTTGGGGACTTAGGCTGTGGAGGAAGGCCAGCTGGGAGCTTTCTTGGCCTCTCTGAGCTAGGAGGCCATACTGGCTGGTTTTGTATGTCAACTTGACACAAGCTGGAGTTAACACAGAGAAAGGAGCTCCAGTTGGGAAAGTGCCTCTATGCGATCCAGCTGTGGGCATTTTCTCAATCAAGCCAGGGAAAGCCCATTGTGGGTGGTGCCATCCCTGGGCTGGTAGTCTTGGGTTCTATAAGAGAGCAGGCTGAGCAAGCCAGGGAAAGCAAGCCAGTAAGGAACATCTCTCCATGGCTTCTGCATCAGCTCCTGCTTCCTGACCTGCTTAGTTCCAGTCCTCACTTCCTCTGGTGATCAACAGCAGTGTAGAAGTGTAAGCTCAATAAACCCTTTCCTCCCCAACTTGCATCTTGGTCATGATGTTTGTGCAGGAATAGAAACCCTAAGACAGAGGCTTTCACCCCATCATCTGGCTCCCACGTTTTCATTGCTAAAATTGAATGATTGAGATTTTGTTAAAAATTAAGAAACTAACAACAATCTGTAACTTCAATTATCGGGGATCCAATACCATTTTCCAACATCCACAGGAACTAAGAATGCATGTTGCATACAAACATGCACACAGGTAAAATGTCCATACACATAAAATAAGCAAGCAATTTTAGAAATCATTGGAACAAAGTCATCTTACTTTTTGATGACTTGCTCATCCAGAGAAAGCCTTCAGTTAACAGTTCAACTCCCAAGCCTTTTACTGCTTTCAACAAAGGGCAAAGAATTCTAAAGTTTACTAGCATTTCTTTGTCAAGTCTAGAAGTTCAGCCTTCAATACTTCCACCTCTGAGTTGCTAACTTTTCACACAGTAGTTGGCTGACTTCTGTATGTACATATCCCTATCAACTCTAAAATTTGATGGATGGTGAGTGATTCCTGACTATGCAGAATCTGCTATCCTGGACTGTCATTCTGCTTTTCTCTTAAGTTGCTCAAGCACAGTCTAGATCAGTGGTTCTCAACTTTCTTAATGCTGCGACCCTTTAATTCAGTTCCTCATGTTGTGGTAACCCACCCCAACTATAAAATTTAGTTCCTACTTCATAACTGTAATTTTGCCGCCGTTATGAACCACAATGTAGTATATGA
>JADRCC010238940.1:0-13898 GCA_019843855.1 Hylomyscus alleni
CCCCTCCCTACCTCCTTCCTCTGTGTGTGTGTGTGTGTGTGTGTGTGTATGTGTGTGTATGTGTGTATATGTGTGTGCTTCTTTTTCTTTTAATATTGCACAGAATTGGTTCACTCCAATTGTGTGGGAAAAGGCTTTCTAGTTATGACAATTAATACTACTGCTCTTTTAATTAATTTTTAGCCATGTAATTTTTACTGGGTATTTTATGTGTTTTCTTTTCAAAAGTTATCCCCTTTCCTGGTTTCCCTTCCAGAACCCCCCTCTCGCATCCCCTCTCTCCCTGCTTCTATGAGGATGCTGCCCCTTGTGTGTGTGTTTCGTCTCCTTTATCTTTATTGTAGTCATTGGACCAATATTCTAGTGGGACTTATGATTATAAAGGAGCACTAGTATTCTGGTGCCTTAAAAATAATCTGAAGTTTCTGTTGCCCTCATAATGGTATCACAAATATAAAAAAGAAAGTCTTTAAAACAAAACATATTTCACTTCCCAGGCCCTACCTCTGTTCAAGTAAATGGTGCCCAGAGCTAAGGAAACAAAAAAGATCATCCCCCAAAGAAGACCAGATAAACAATCCATCATTCAGCTATGGTTTTGAATTTAAGAAAATCTATACTCTTCATCTCATTTTGTTTTAATTTTTCTATATCACCTTTCCAGTCCTTGCTTAACTAACAGACTGTTTCTTATAAACCAGGATACCACACAGCCAAAACTTTTTTTTCTATGGATCTATTGACAAGATTTGAAATAACTTATTTGGCAGTTTTCAGTAACAATTTATCACCACTAGGTTTTTTTTTTTTTTTTTGACACATCTGCCTTAAAAGATGTGGCTATTCTCAGGCATTATGTAAGCACATCATAGCATCAGTTATAGTGTCAGTCCTTGGAGCCTCCCCTTGAGATGGATTCCAAGTTGAGCAGGTCACTGGACCGCCTTTCCCTCAGTCTCTTCTCCATTTTTGTTCCTGCAGTTCTCTTAGTCAGGACCAATTCTGGGTCAGAGTTTTTGACTGTGGGATGGCAACCCCATCCCTCCCACTAGATACCCTGTCTTTCCACTGGAGGTGGACTCTATAAGTTCCCTCTCCCCACTGTAGGGCATTTCATCTAAGGTCCCTCCCATTGAGTCCTGATAATCTCTCACCTCCCAGATCTCTGGGATATTCTCGAGTGTACCCCCACCTCCTACCTCCCAAGGTTGCACATTTCCATTCACTCTGCTGGCCCTCAGGATTTCAGTCCTGCCCCCCCCCCAATACCTGATCATGTTTCCATTTTCCCCTCCTCTTCCCCTCTCACCCAAGTCCCTTCCTCCTTTTGCCTCCCATGATTGCTTTCTTAATCATGGTATTTCTTAATCACAATACTAGGTATTCTGTAGATTTTTGGCTAATATCCACATATTAGTGAGTATATATCATGCATGTCCTAAGATCAAGAATTGATAAATGGGGCCTCATGGAACCGAAAAGCTTCTGTAAGGCAAAGGACACTGTCAATAGGAGAAATTGGCAACCTAAGGATTGGGAAAAATTTTTCACTAAACCTATATCTGATAGAGGGCTAAGATCCAAAATATAGAAAGAACTCAAGAAGCTAACTTCCAAAAAACCCAAACAACTCAATCAAAAAATGGGGTATAGAGCTAAACAGAATTTACAACAAAAGAATCTCAAATGGTAGAGAAGCACTTAAAGAAATGTTGAAAGTTTTTAGTCACCAGAGAAATGCAAATCAAAACGACCCTGAGATTCCACCTTACACCAATCAAAATGGTTAAGATCAAAAACTGAGGTTTTTGTTTGGGAGGATGTGGATAAAGAGGAACACTCCTCCATTGCTGGTGGGATTGCAAACTGGTACAACCACTCTGGAAATAAATCTGGCAGTTCCTCAGAAAACTGGAAATAGTTCTACCTGAAGACCCAGCTATTCAGTTCTTGAGCATATACCCAAAAGATGCCCCACCATGCCACAGGGGCATGTGTTTTACTATGTTCATAGTGGCCTTATCTGTGATAGCCAGAGGCTGGAAACAACCCAGATGCCCCAAAACAGAGGAATGGATACAGAAAATGTGGTTTATTTACACAATGGAGTACTACTCAGCTATTAAGAATGAGGACATACTGAGTTTTGCAGGCAAATTTATGGAACTAGAAAATATCATCCTGAGTGAGGTAACCAGACCCAAAAGGACATGCATGGAATGTACTCACTAAAAAGTATATATTCTAAACTGTGGATGTCTCCATTCAATATGCATAAGACAGTGATTGTTGTTTGTTTGTTCTTTTTTTTTTCTTTTTTTTTTTTTGGTTTTTCGAGACAGGATTTCTCTGTATAGCCTTGGCTGTCCTGGAACTCATTCTGTAGACCAGGCTGTCCTTGAACTCAGAGATCCACCTGCCTCTGCCTCCCAAGTGCTGGGCTTAAAGGTGTGCACCACCACTGCCTGGCTTGTTTGTTCTTTTAAAAGAACATTGTGATACTACTGAGAACCTGTTTTTTTGTCTGTTTGTTTGGTTTTTGTTTTTTGGACTGGGGAGAGGGGTTGGTGTTTTTTGGTTTTTAGTTATGACAGAGCTCATCCAAAGGACAGGACTACAATCATGGATGCTTTTAATCTAACTCTTCCAATTTTATGCTGCTTAATCTGTTTGAACATCTTCTAAGTTTCATTTTCCTCTTCTATAAATATGTGTGTGTATGTGTGTATGTGTATTTGTGCGTGTGATTTTTCAAGTTAAGTAGCTTATGAATCTGTAAACTTACATGACAAACAGTTAAAAATTCTCCGTTATAGTTTGCTGACCAATTGCAAATTTAAAAATCCCATTTCTTATAGAGACTGTAAATTCTCACAAAGAGAATAAACATATGCTAAGTAGAACCAAGAAAGCAACAATATCCTTGAGAGAAGGTGGGCATAGGCAAATGACCTATGCACTGAACAGATATAGCACTGGATACCTTGGATCTTTGCATTTTGAAATGGTAAATGAAATCAAAAGAAAAATAATACATTATTATGAGTAATATGTTTATTAATCAAGCATTTTCAGAACACAGACAAAAATCATGTTAACCCCTAAGATATTTACTGTGTAGCCCTCTATGAGAAAGATTAGCTGATACTCTAAGGTTGGATCCTATGTAATCCAGATCATATTGTTGTTATACAGGTGGTTATTTAAAAAGAGCTTTGTATGAGTCTGTGAATATAGCTTGGCCTTGTTATATACTGGCATATATGATATTTCTGTGAAAGAAATACTAAGATTCATGTCTGATGACATTTTATACTTCATGCAATAACAGTTATTGTGTGGACATCGTTTTTTCCAGGACCATGGTACATACAGTTACAGTTGTGTATTTATGTACAATGACATTGGCAAAATTTAAAAGTGTTTTTTATTTGTATATTTAGTTTAAAATTGATTTATCTAGATTACCATTAAAATCAATGTCAAGAATATATAAAATCAATTATGCAAAATTGTGGTATGACTTCACCCACTTATTTGCTTTATGCATCACTACATGCAGTACACTGAAGCAATTGATTATTTGAGAATAAAGGCCATTTTACAAACCAGTTTACAAGAAAAATATAAAGACCATGTGTTTTACTCTCCTATCATATGTTTGTTTTGATTGACTTTGGAACCTGTGTTTAATTTCCTGAAGGTATACAAGTTTAAACTTGCTCTGCATCTTTGTAATAAAATCCTTTTGAGAAAGTCTAAATAGAAATACTTGTTTAAAGTTAAGTCGACACAAATAGTAACTCATTTTTATGAATGTAAGAAAGATGTTCTGGGTAATTAAAATTATTTGGTAGTTTCAGAGACTCTATATGATGGAGATTATTTTGAATTGTAATTAATGTTTTCCTGCCATTTTAGAAGGTTATATTGAAAACACAATAGTTTTTCTTCATAATTTTGGTGCTATTATTGGCACCAGCAATTGTGCCCTCAAGGGACAAGAACACAGAGAAGAATGTTTTCTCTTCCCGTTAAATGGACACACACTTGTATAGTTTTTAAGTTTTGACGCTGTTATGCCATTTTCCATGGACTCTTGTGCTGTTATGTGAGGAAGTAAAATATGAGAGGGGTATAATGATATATATGTATGAAATGTAATAAAACTTGTCATCCTGAATGGGTAACACAATGCTCAGCTACATTTTCCATGACTTTTCCTTTCTAGCCATTACATTTTTTGATAATTTCATGTATATGTGTATATACTACATTCTAGTTACTCTGACCAGCCCTCGACTCTCTTATTTTCCTTCCAAGTATATCAAATTCCTTTCTTCCCTACAGGTCCTTTACCCACAAACATACCTTTTTTGTTTTATTTCTGACCCAATGATTTAAACCAAGACCCTCTATGTAGTCACAGGTTTAAGAGCTATTCCTTGTATTCATGAAGGCAGTGACTATCTCTTCCCTACAACCCATTACCTGTCAATACTTCAGCAGAGAAGATGGGTTCCATAAGCCCCTCTACAACCCACACTTGGATTTGACAGCCCTATCTTACCATATTTCATTCTCTTCTACCGAGTTTCTTGTACCTTAGAGAGGGTAGCATATATGTCTTGTTTAAAACTGAGCATTCAACTGCCACTTCTTCTCAGCATCTCGGGCAGCCCTGAGACTCTGCATTTATCTCCATTCATTGCAAATAGAAGCTTTTCTAATAAAGGAAAGTTGAAAGTGGCATTTGTCTGTGGGTATAACATAGATATTTAGAAACAAATTTGGTGATATATTAGTTTACATAAACTATAGTGGGTTCCTTCCTCTGGCCAATAACTTTTCCAGCCCATGGTTTGTTTGGTTTTGTTCTTTTTTTTTTTTTTGACAAAGTTTATAGTACCAAAATGTATTCAAAAAGCAGGTCTCTTTCAATTTTTGAAGCCTTTAAACAGTAAAATTTAAGGATTAGTATAACAATCTTTAGCAGAGTTAATTGTAGTTTTCTAGAGTGATCATCACAGAAGTCAAACTTCTTGTGAAACGGGTACAATAATCTGAAAACTTGACTTTTGGATAAAGCACAGCATAGACATATGGTTCTTTGCTTATTTTTTTAAGATAAATTATGCTGTGATCTTTTTTCTTCTATGTAGGGTAAGATCTACCCTAATGAACACATTAGTCAAAGCAGAGACTCTGATAAAGGCAATTGTATATTAACATTCTTTGTAGTGATAGTGATGGAACCCAGAACCTTCCTTGAGCTAACTGCCTTTGATTTTAATCCTTGCATATTCTACATACAGTCCTTGCATATTCTGCACACAGTACTATGTACAACCTGATATATTTGTTACTTTTCTATTGCTGTGATAAAATATCATAATAAAGGAAACAAACAGAAACAAGGGTCTATTTGGATTTTATGGTTCCAGAGGGATAAAAATCTCTCAACATCATGACAAGGAAGTATAGCAGCAAAAAGCTGGTATGAATTATGAGAGAGCTCTTATCTCCAACCTTTAAGAATGAACTTATAATAACACATAACCTTAAAACTTCAAAGCCCACCTCCAGGGACATAGTTCCTAAAGCAAGGCCACACCTCCTAAACCTACAAAGGCAGCACCACCAACTGGGAACAATGTTTTAAAGTGTCAAAGACCACAGGGGACATTCTCATTCAAACCATTTCTGAGCATTACTTTAATGCTTTCACATGCCAAATTTGTCAAGATCTGCCCAGGTATGCCATGCTCCCAGCAAGACTCATAAGTGCAAGTCTAGAGTTCTAAAAACAGTGAATGAATTTTGTGAAAGGTACTTTCAAATAAAATTTAAATCCTTTCAATAATATAGTCTACTAACATATTTCAAATTACTTCTTCTACCTCAACAGGCTTGTAATAAAGTTTGGTGAACACCTCTGTTGAACTAAGTTAAAACTTACACATTAAAAAAAGATATTTTACCAAGGAAGAAACTAGATATATTTATTAATTACAATCGTGTTTGCAATTTTACAAAAAACATGATTATTTGTTAGGTTGAACCAAGTCTCCTTGACTGTCTAAGAGCATCTTTGCCTAGCTAAGTGATGTTATGAACTTGAATTTTACATATGTGGATTATTTGTTCTCATGTGATGTACAGTTCCAAATAGATATGAACCTTACTTTAAATTATAATAAGGTGGCATTCTTTCTAAAAATGTTGTAGCAACATTCGCTAGTAAATACAAATATAGTCACACAGAGAAGTTTAACTAATATAATTTTTAACAGTTTTTTAACCTGTAAACATTAGTAATATATCCTTAGAAATAACAGATAATTCCCCTCACCCCCATATCATTCTAATGGTATCTATATCATATGTTCTTCCTTACAGGAATCTCAGCATCTGACTCAAGGATTTACCTTACAAAGTAAGTGAGTTTTGTTTTCCAATTCCTTCTTATGCCATCCATCCATATTTTCACTTCCCTTACTTTTCTCCTCTTTTCTGCTTAATGTTATTAAGACATAAAGTAATAATGGTAACAAAAGCTTATATTGGGATTACCTGTTCTTGTTCCTATTTTTTATCCACTATTATGACAGAAGGGTATGAAATCATCTGGCAGGGCTGCATGCTTAGAAAATAATTTCCTAGTGGATATTCATTTGAGAGTAGGAGCATGAATAGTAAATGTTTGTATCCTTTCTATTTAGAGTGGAGTGACCCAAGCAGCAGAGCTTCCACAAAGTCAGTACCACTCAAGTCGTGAGTATTTGTCCTCCCAAACTACAGTGCTGAGTGCTACACCCTTGTCTTTTCTTTGTGATGGTGAACCTTTACTCCTACTTTCAAGCTAGTGAGGCAGTAATCAAATTCTCATTCCTTTTGTACATGTCAGTTGCTATAACATATATACCATAAGCTGAGCAGTTTATCAGTAGGAGACATGAATGCCTAACCGTTCTAGATTCTAGAAAGTCAAAGTTAAAATCAGAGATATATGTTGAGATAGCCTCATTTTTACTCTAAGCTCATATTGTAGAAGTGGCAAGAGCCTCTCTGAAGCAGCTCTTATAAAAACACAAATCCCATTCATGAAGGTTCACCTTTGTGACAGAACTATCTCTTCCACTTCCTAGAACTGTCACCTCCTGAGGAAGGATGACAAATACACATAATCAGTAGACACAATCATTTAAACCGAAGTACCTCTGGCTAGCAAGTAAGAGTAAAAATGAATGTGGTCAGTAGTCGGCTATTTAATGATGTAGACATAGTCTAGGCCAATACTTGAAAACAACTGTGGCTTCAGTGAAAACAATCCAAACATTGTTTGGTTTCTCACATTTTGATGGGGTATTGAGCTTCATGTAACTTCAGTACAACTGCCTGTCCAGCCACTAGGAAGGTCAAAGAATGGGCAAGAAAGACAATGTGGCTTGCAAGACTTCACAGTTTGTAGATCATCTGTCATCTGTGTGTTATAGCCAAATAAGAACAGCAAGGAAGGCTGAGAAAAAATATGGCAGAGTCCAAGGGTAATGTTTAGAAGTCAGAGCCTTGCAATTCACTCTGCACTATCTTCATTTTTTATTAATGTCAGACAAAAGAGGAGATTATAGAAAACCAATTTCCTCAGATTAACTATTGTAGATTTTTTAAAATATCCATTTGCCCAAGAGTATATCAATGGAGTATTTCTGTCATAACTTCTTTCTTTCCTGATAATAGAAAATGGAAGTTGACTTTTCTGTATAATAGTATGTAGTTGAAATTTTTGAAAATGAAATAATTTATGACACACAAGTGGTCTAATGACACACTTGAAGTGAATTGCTCACCTATTGGAAGATCATGAATAATTGCATAAAACAGCTGGGACTATCTCCAAGTCGACCGAGACTTTGACATAGCCAGTGGTGCTTCCACTCCATCTTCTTCTTGTCTCAGTCCCTGATGTGAACACCAGTCCTTTGTTGTTGTTTGTGTTTGATTTTTGCAGTTGGCCTGTATTTAGTGATTAAAAGCTAAAATTTAACAACCAAAAGTCCTTGGTTTTACCATACAAAACAAAACAAGAAAATGGAATAATAAAACCATGTTTCTGATATAATGGCCATATTAATGGGCATACTGGAATCAAATTGTCTCTGATACTGTGGATTTCATGTTTTTGCATTAATCACATTAACTGCTCCTTTTGTTTTTATGAATGAGCCATAGATCTTATTTCCTTATTACTACTCCTAAATTACCATCTTCCTACTAAAAGTAATAAGATACATAAACACATTTTCAGGAAGTCAATGCAAGTTTGCAAACAAGGAAGAACATAAAATTGTACTTTAATAGCAAAATTATCTTACTCCTAAAGCATGTATGCTATAATTCCATTGTGAAATATGCTGTTTACCAAATAGGCCAGAGATTTAAATATTATGGTAGTCTGTACCTAACACAAAGAAATGTGTCAAAGGTGGCTTATAGTTGGAGGCTACATTTAAGAAAATAGCATTTACTGCACAGCATACAGTGAAGATAGTAAAATTAAAATTCTCTGTAATAAGTATCAGCAAGACTTCAGGGTACTAAGTCCATTTTATGATTGAGCCTCCTCCTAGCCTATTATCCATCAGACTGTATTTGGAAACTTTCCTCCTTATTGGAAGGTATTTGTTTAGTGCAAGGGTGATCAGAGCCATAATAAAATTAATTTTACTTTAGCTTTCAAATTCTTATAAGTTCAGTCATTATTATTATTGTCACATATTTTACCTTGGTATATTATTAAGCCAATTTCTAGGATTTTACATTTGGCAGGGTAATCCTGAAGGTAATTATGAACATTCTGAGTGTAGACTAATTCAAAGTTTAGAATTTGATCAGAAGTAACTCTCAAGACAAGCAAGCTATGAGAATCACCCATTCAAGGGCAGCAAATGTCTAAGGCATGTGACCTACTGCTTAGTACAGCAGCAAACGATTAGAGCCTTGGAAAACAGAATCCCTTAATTGCTGAGATAGTCTATTCATTTTCCTCAGTTTGATTTGCTTTCGCTGCTTGACAAGATGCAGATCTTCCATTCAAGTATGGATTGTTTCTAAGCACTGCACACGTGGGCACTGATCCAGTGATCATTCACCTCTATGCATCTGAGTGCAAGCTTGCAACTCCCTAGGTTCACTATTTGTTCCCGACATTTATTACTCTTTCCTTGAGCAAACCCAAATACTTAATTGGCCTTCTGGAGAAGTAGGTATTTTCCTACTTACTTGCTATACTTTGTTGACATATAGTGCTCCTACCTGCTCCAATTAAGTCTATAAATTTTCATTAGATAAGAGAATCTGACTTTGAGAATTTAGGAGTCTCTGTTCCACTGTAGTCATGGTATTTTGTCAGGGAAGGGAGGGCACTGGATGTAGAAGATATGAGTTTAAATCACAGTGTAATTTATCTTTATTTTAAAGTACAAAGAATCTCTTAAAGGAAATTAAGCAAATTAATGAAAAAATATGTATACACATATATACCCCCACAAAAACTTGTTAGATTTCAAATATAAGCATACACTTTAGTAATTAAGTCTAACTACATAAACGTGTGTTTAACTTTAATCCTTAATAATTTTAAGAGCATTGAAGACCCAGCGGTCAGTCACCCCAACTGCCAGTACTCAGTGAGTCTGAGTTATAATCATTAAAATACTCTGACTTATATCTTCTAAAATCAACATTTCTAATATCCTACAGGAATGATTTTTGTTCCCCAAAAAGGAAAATACATGAGTGTTAGATGGTCAATTTTTTCAGGAATATAGGAGTTATTATATTTAACATGAATATCATGTACATTCTGTATATATCAGTTACTAGATTCAGTCTCTGAGTGGACATGCCAGATATCATGTTACTTTATAGATTCTTAAGGAACCTATTAAGGACCAATAAAGGAGAAAACAAAACCTGGATTTTCTTTGTATGGCCTCATCAAATGGATCATCATATATCATCAAGTACTTTCCACTACGACATTCTTACTTGCCTCACTTTGCCTCTTTATATTTGAATTTGGAGAGTCACTTAAAACAATAACAACAACAACAACAGAAGAAATATATTCAGTTTCCCTGAAAATAATTCTAGATGGCTTCCATGAACCTGTAAGTGTCCATTCAGTTAGCCTTTGATCTCAGTTGTTTTGTGAGTACTGTTGAGAAGACAGTAACTCCAAATATCAAATTCCTTTGTTAAACTTGGTTATTAGCATTTGGACTCTGCCCAATTGGAAACTATCCAGAACCCCTCTTATCCAAGCAGCTCTATGTTTTAAGACATGCTATTGACAATGTCTGGAGAGTTTCCATACAGGCCCCAATATAAAGTCAGACATAATCATGATGCTTTCTTCCTGCCATAAAACCAGTACCTTTGCCTATAGTGTTGACTGTATGTCTGAAAATACAAACCATGAATCCAGAGACCTGATGATGGGCAATCTGAAATCAGATTTATTATGTCTAGCTACAGTTTCCATATGTATACGTAATATGTTTATTGCATGAATAAACACATGCATGTAGTTTTTGGTAGTAGGAAAGGGAGCTATGCTATTATATAAAGGGTAGAAACCTTAAATAATGACCATTGCATTTTAGCTTACCTTTCAAGATGATCTTATTCATATTCTGAAGCTATAATACAGTCTCTGTCTCTAAAAATTTTTCAGCCCACTTGGAAGATAAATTAACCACACACCCTTATCTCAATGGGAGATTTGGGCTGCAGGGAACTATTCAAGTAACACTGTTTTTCAGGTAAAACAATGTGAAGGTAGGCTAAGAAATTGTGTATTTAAATCTTTCTCACTTCCTACAAGACTAGACTGTTCTTTTATATTGTAATCTGATGGGTTCAGGAATTTGATACAACAAATTTGACCTTTTGGCCAGGCTTGTTGGCACATGCCTATAGTCCCAGAACATAGGGTGTAAGAGTGAGAGGATCAAGTGGTTCAGGTTGGAGGCCAGCCTGGGCCAAATGAGTCTCTGTCAAAAAGAAAATTAAAGAAAGGAAAGGGAGAGGTAGGAGTATATAGGAGAGAGCATACATGCATATTGGTTTTTGTATCATGATACAAACCTTTAAGGAGACTGGCAAAGCTGGCTGGTAGGAATGAGCCCCACAAGAAACTATACTCCTTTGCTTTGTAAGATACAAAACTGAAAAAAATGCTTTATTTATCTCAACTATCATCATCTCTAAACTTTCTCTAAATGTTATGAGGATTTCATTACCATAGAGAATAGCAATTTTATGAGAACGCGTCTTTCAGAATGCTATAACCGATAGAAACAAAACATTATTTTTAGATGAATTTTCACCAATTTAACAACAACAAAAAAAATCCTTCACATTCATTATAGCTATGACCACCCTCCTGCCAAAACTTTCATCATCAAAAATGTTTCCTTTGAGGATTTGATTTGAGATTTATGAACTGCTCTGCCTTATTGCACAGTAATAACCCACATTCTCTAGCAATTTCAGATATTCCTTCTTAAGTAGGTATTTGGTCTGTTACTTGGATAAAATTTTTTAGCTACATAACTGTGTTATAGCAGGAAAAATATTATTTCCTTGTCTGAATAATGCTTAATCAAAATATAAGATTTGATCCTTGAAATTTAGCAATGCTAATAATCACTTTGAGTTAATCCAACAATTTACTATGGTGAAAAATCTGGTAACCTCAGTGAGTTTCAGTAGTTGCAGACATTCAAATTTTTGAGCTAAAACAACAAACAAAGAACAAAGCAAAACACTTTTAAAAAATGCTAACACTTGCTTTTAATCTGTCTTGTATGCCCGTGTCTCACATCTTGCCAACCTCTCCAAAGGATTTAATATATTTTTGGAAGTTCTCCACTGCATCAGGAACAGCCACCTGGGAGCAGAGAAAACAAAATTTGGCAGTCTGTTCAAACTGTGAATTAAAGGTAATTCACAGTTTGAAATGAAGCAGCATGAGTTCCTTAAGAAGAGCAATCAGACATTAAGAGGATTTTATATTGAAGGTTGTATATTGCCTAATGTTTCAACAAGCAATATTGGCATTTGTGAGGTTCACATCAAGACATACTAAAGCTGTTGTGGCTTGATAGATGCCAAGACTGAGACCCGGGATCCTTTCAAAGGAACTATAGCTTTCTACTTTCACCATCAGACATTAATGTAGTTGAAAGATCATGCTTTATTTCTGTGGTGTTATTCAAAGGTCCAACATTGTCATAGCCTTCAAATATTTTACATGGATTTTGAGATGTCTGTTTAATTAGAAAAACACTTTTATTTCTCTCTCTGAGAAAAATTGAGTACCTCTTCTACTTGAGTTTCATTCATTCATTCATTCATTCATCTGTTCATCTCCTAGGGCTTCCATTTCTTTCAACAAATATGTGTTCAGCACCTACTATGGGTATCTCTGGGTCACATATTTTAATTCAGACTAAATTCTTCCCATCTTTCTCTCAATGAGCTCACAGTCTCAGTAAAATTAGACACTAGTAACTCAAACAGTTAATACTTATGGAGTATCTAATATGTGACAGGTCTTTCCATTCAGTTTTTCTATGTACAACAAGACTGTGGTGTTGATCCTCATTACCAAAGCAGAAACCAAAGCTCAGAGTCACTGAGTAAAGTTACCCAAAGCCACTCTTGCAAAGGGCAAGATAGAACTGACTGCATTCATGTGCCCTTTCTAAATTAAGGCCTGGCTTTGGACACTTTGGAAGTAGCCATTTGAAATCAGAAGTTCCTTATCCAAGAATTGGGCATAATCTCAATTCAGACTTATATGGTAGCTAATAATTTAATTGAAACCAGGGATCTTCATAATACTGTTGAGTTCAGTCTTCCATCTACTGTTTATAGTATGCATGGTAATGTGGAAACTCTGGAGGCAGATGCTTCTTCATCTCCGACACTGCAGACAGATTGTATCACAAAGACTGTAAAATGTCCCCTAGAGTGAGACTGAAGGATATATGCCTGCAAGGGACTTACCTCATCATGAAAAATCCACAGAAGATGGATTGTTATGGCATGTGATGAAAACAATATTTCTCTCTGGAAATCTCCATTTGTCATATTAAAGCAAAACAAACATGGAACTAGTACATGGGCCTGCTTTTATGAGATGTTTAACCATTGCGTTTCATTTCTAACACAATGTTTGATGATTGGAAAGTTGCTTTACATTCTCATCATAGAATTAAAAAAAGAATTCCCATCTGTTATCAACCATAGTAACTTACTCTAGAGTTTCCATCAACGTTTTGAACTGTAACTAGAATTGAAGTAAATAATACTGTTAGTATACACAAAATTATTAAGAGTCAAAGTCTAAAATAATTCCAGTTGCATAATTAAATGGAGTGAAGTGATAATACATATATGCTTGCTGCACAGATGTATATACATTCTGTGTTCTAGAATGAGGGCCTGCTAATGCTGTCTAATCTAGTAAGATGAATGTGGATACATGCACCCTCTTTTTCACTTACTAGATTGTAAAATATGGCATCAAAGATGTTTTTCAGGTGGCCTGTGACTGATAATTTTAAAGCACTTCCATCCATTCTATTAGCCTTCTGTAAGTAATTAGAGCAGTTTTATCAAAGACCAGGTAGGAAGAGACCAGACACGGGAGTGCAAGACACCTGTTCAAATTCTCCCACCTAAGGAGTAGCCAGGACTAGATATGAAGACAATATTTGACCATTAGAATAATCTGCCTTGTTCCCAGATTTCTCAGATGACTACAATCCCAGAACTCATCAATCAGAATTCTAATAAGTCTTCCAACCCCAAGTGAAAAAAAAAAA
>JADRCC010238951.1:0-10342 GCA_019843855.1 Hylomyscus alleni
AATAAAAAGACATAGACTATCAGATTGGGTATGTAAACAGGACCCAACATTTTGTTGTATACAGGAAACCCACCTCAGTGACAAAGACAGACACTACCTCAGAATAAAAGGCTGGAAAACAATTTTCCAAGCCAATGGTCCCAAGAAAAAAGCTGGAGTAGCCATTCTAATATTGAATAAAATCGACTTTCACCCTAAAGTGATCAAAAAAGATAAGGAGGAACACTTCATATTCATCAAAGGTATGATCTACCAAGATGAACTCTCAATTCTGAACCTCTATGCTCCAAATCAAAGGGCATCTACATTCATAAAAGAAACTTTACTAAAGCTCAAAGCACACATTACACTGCACACAATAGTAGTGGGAGATTTCAACACCCCACTCTCTGTAATGGACAGATCATGGAAACAGAAACTAAACCGGGACATAGTGAGACTAACAGAAGTTATGAAACGGATTTAACAGACATCTATAGAGCTTTTTATCCTAAAACAAAAGGATATACCTTCTTTTTCTTAAAAAGATTTATTTATTGTTATATGTAAGTACGCTGTAGCTGTCTTTAGACACAACAGAAGATGGAGTCAGATCTCATTACGGATGGTTGTGAGCCACCATGTGGTTGCTCGGATTTGAACTCAGGACCTTCTCAAGAGCAGTCAGTGTTCTTACCCGCTGAGCCATCTCACCAGCCCCGATTATTCATTCTTACTTAACACTGAGAAACCGAGGTTTAAACATGTCAGAAACATACCTGAGTTGCCAGTGTTAGTAGTGAGAGGCTTAGGTTCAAACCCAGGTGGTTTGGCTGAAGATCCTGGGATCAGATGGTGTGTTGCCTACAGAATAGGAGCAGTGAATTTGATTTTTCTATTGTTTAAGTTGCTTAATTTATTATTATATTGGGAGGGGGAGGAAAATAAACTTTTTTTAAAAAAAGAAAATGTCTGAGGAGGAGCTGTTTTCTTTTTTCTCTTTTTATTCTTCTCTTTCTTTTACCATTCCCATCATCATTGTCCTTCTATGTCCTAGATATGATATCTAGGGAGAAAAATTAAAGGTGATATCTGATATCTTTAAAATGATATCATTTTAGTGCCATGAATGCAGACTCTGGTTATATTCCCCACTTCCAAAACTTCAGAGATCCTTGTGAGAGGTTTAGTTCACCTCTCAGTGAAATAAACAGTGGAAATGTGAACCTCTGCCCATTTGTGGACCGGGTAATTTTGAGCGCATAGGCATTGCAGAGACCTGGTGACAGATGGAATCGCCTTGGGCAGCAGTCGCTAGGCATACTCTCCTCTCTCCACACCTCCATCTGTCAGCACAAGTGTGTTACTATTTTGGGACTCGGTTTATCCATTTGCAGAGCAAATTTCAAGCTTGTTCTTAAGGTTAAAATAAAACCTGCAACTCCCTGGACTTCCTTTTATAACATTGTGTTCTTTTTCTTTCCTACTAGAAAGAAGAATACCAGGATGGGAAAAGATTCATAGACTTTAGAGATGCTGAGGTTTGCTCATGATTTGTGATAAAATATTAAAATGTGATATTACCATGAAATAATTAAAAGGGAAATACTGACAGCACACACTATCTGCACATGCTTATGCAAGCAATCAGATGTATACAAGGAACATGCCAATTTCAAATAAAATATTAGATAATAATCCTTAGATAAATCAAAACAAAAAAATCTGTCAGTTCTTACAACATCTAAAATGTTACTGTGTAGCTGAACTTTGAACTTAGAATATTTTAAAATTTAGGGTTTTTTTTTTTGCCTCGTATTTTTTTGCATCTTCATATTTTATTTCATTTTTTATTGGTTATTTTATTTATTTACATTTCAAATGTTACCCCTTTCTCAGTCTCCCCTTTGTAATCCCCCTATCCCATCCCCCTTCCCCTTTGCTTCAATGAGGGTGCTCCCCAACCCACTCCTGCCTCACCACTCTAGCATTCCCCTACACTGGGGCATCAAACTTCCACAGGACCAAGGGACTCCCCTCCCATTGATGCCCAATAGGGCAATCCTTTGCTACTTATGTAGCTGGAGTCATGGTCTCATCCATTGGTGGTAGTTTAGTCCCTGGCAACTATGGTGGGGGGGCAGTGTATGTTTAGTTAGTTGATATTGTTGTTCTTCCTATGGGGTTGCACTCACCTTCAGCTTCTTCAAGTTCTTCCCCTAACTCTTCCATTGGTGTCCCTGGGCTCAGTCTGATGGGTGGCTGTGAGAATCTGCATCTGTGTTAGTCAGGTGCTGGCAGAGCCTCTCAGAGGACAACCATACCAGGCTCCTGTCTGGGAATACTTCTTGGTATCAGCAATAGTGTCAGGGATTTGCTGTCTGCAGATGGGATGGATCCCAAGGTGAGAGAGTCTCTGGATGACCTTTCCTTCCATCTTTGCTCCATTTTTTTAGACATTTCCATTCCTTTAGACAGGAACAATTCTGGGTTAAAATTTTTGAGATGGGTGGCTGGCCCCATTCCTTAAGTGAAGACCATGCCTATCTACTGGAGGTGGTCTCTATGTGTTCTATCTCATTTCTGTTGAGTATTTCAGCTAAAGTCATCCCTGCTGGGTCCTGAGAACCTCTTGCTTCCTTGGCATCTGGGACTTACTAGTGTTTAACCCCCTGTTCCCCACCTCCCACTGCTAGATAATTCTATTCATTCTCCTGACCATCTGCACTTCTCTCCTGTCTCTTCTCATACGTGATCTTGTCCCCTTTTCCCTCTTCCTCCTTTTTCCCTCCCAGGTCCTTTCTTCCCTTTATCTCCTGTGATTATTTTGTTCCCCTACTAAGTAGGTTTGAAGCCTCTACACTTTGGTCTTCCTTCTTGTTAAGTTTCATATGGTCTGTGAGTTGTATTGTGAATATTCTGAGCTTTTGGGCTAATATTCATTTATCAGCGAGTACATATCATGTGTGTCCTTTTGTGTCTGGATTACCTCATTCAGGATAATATTTAACCTTTTTCTTCACAGTTGAATAGATAGCTCATTGGTTAGATTAAATATAGTCTCAGTTAAATAAAATATAGACAAATAAATGAATCTGATCCTGTTTTATTCATGCCCTGGTAGTCTGTTAAGAGTGAGGTTTACTCTTAGGATAAATAATAAAGAAAGTTCAAAGGATTTAATGTTATCTGTGCCACCTAAGAAACAGTGAACAAGAAGGATTGCTTCACTTTTGCCAAAAATGTTGAAAATGTACATCCTTTTGAATTAATGAACACAATGAAGTTTTGTTGTGAATACAAAGAGTAAGGCTTGATGTAAAAACCGTTTGCTGAGTAGGCACAAGAACAGAAATTTAGATGCTTGACAAGCATACAAACACGGGGCAGGCCTGGCTGTCCTGTATTCAAATGTTTAAGAGGCAGGGATTCCCCAGGGACAGTTTGTGACCCGCGCAATCTCTCCAGCAAGAATGCACGCACGCGGACACCAGGATCCTTCTGCAGCAAGCGTTTATTGTGATGAAAAGAGGAAGACCCCGAGCCCTGAAAAGGCGCTGCTTATATGCACCCTAGAGCGGCGTGTTCACTTCTGGTTGGCTGCTTGCTCATTACCTCTTATTAAGCCCCGGGTTGGGCAGTGACTTGGCGCGCTTTTACCACTTGCACATGCGCAGTCCACTTGTCACTTGCGGGAGTACCGGATGCCAGTGCCATCTTGTAATGGCGAACCCTGTCACCGCTCACAGCGGCTCTCTACGACAGTTGGCTAGCCAGACTAGGTGAGTCAGAATGTTCCAGGCTCAGTGAGAAAGTATACCTCAAGGAGAAAATTGAGAAAAATCGAGACAAACCAATGTCAAACTTTGACCTCGTGTGTGCATGTAGATACTTCTGCACACACACATGAACCTGAGTATTATAAACATGCACACACACATACACACATGACTCACACATGATAAATACAGACAGTAAAACTGATAGGTTAAGACCTAAGGATAAGTCCCCGTGCTTCTTCAGGAGGTCTTGGCATTGGCAGTTGCTATGCTAGTTGCTTTCATCAATAGGGCTTTCTAGAAATAAGTGGTTCTCCAAAAGCACTTAATGCTTTTTGGATCTCTCTCACTAAAAGTCCCTCCCACAGTCTATGAATAGAGGTCTAATACCCCTTTCCATAAAATTCTTCCAGATTGCTCCATGATTCATAAACTTTACCTTCCATTTCTAAATCTCACTAAGACCAATTGTCAAATGACAACTGTGGCTGGTTGAGCAAGAACCCACTGAGCTGGAGTTGTGAGGAAAGAAGTGTGTGACAGGGAGGGGAAAGAAGAGGACTGGACAGAGTATGATGCTGATCTGACAACTACATCTTGATAGTGGAATCTCATGATGGATAGAAATGGAAAGGCTTGAGAAGTCTTTCTGTGTTAAATCATTGGGCTAGCTGTTCTCCCAAAGAGCTTATTGAGCCAAAGCTGTGAAGACTGCAGATGTGTGCATCTGAAAAATTGTTTCTTGAAGAGAGATGCCAAAGTTGTATCTTATGAGCATCACATTTACAACCTTCTGACTTGTGTTTGGCATTATTATCTGTACCCCCTGTGTCTGATGAATTCATCAGACATGGTAAGTTAAAAATGTGGCCCTTCTGTGCATGTACGTATGAGAATTTCCTATATTTGTGAATATGTATACAGAGATGTTGCATACATGACTTAAGAATATTGTGAAAGTAAGATAAGTTATTTGTTTATCTGCAGAAAAGTAAGAAAATGAATCATCCCTAAGTATACTAGAGGGAGCACAGCTTTGTTAACATCATAACTGTAAGACCTCACAAATGCAGGAACATGAGACCATAATAAATGTTTTTTCTAAGGCATTATAATCTCAATATCAACTGGAACTGAGTATACCGTACCTTGTCTCCTTTACTCACCTGTTTAGGTAGAAGTGAAAATTCACATATTTTTTGAACAAGCTATTTTGGCACCAGGCTTTTTTAGAAACATGAGTTTCTAATAGAACATTAAAGAAAATTTCTACCACTATGCAGCTTCCATCCTACAGGGAGATTAACATATGACCTTTCTCTGAACAGATGCTATATGAATATTTTTCAAATCAAGAGCATGCTCACCCACAACTTAGACAAACCATGAACATAGAATGTGTTCTCAATAAAAAACTTTCCAATGGCATATTATTTATTCAAGAAACTCTCCAAAAAAGGTAATAAAATATGTGGCATGCTTTATTTTTCTGCATTGAACATCCTCTATGAGATCTTATGCTGGCTGTCTCTGAATAGCTATGGTGTGAATTTGATGTCTCCATCAAAGTCTTGAATTGAGACCCAATCTCTCCATTGTTGTGTTGTTAGCAGGTAGGGCCTCTCTGTGGATGATTAGGAAATGGGACAATGTCTTCAAGGACAGGATTAGTTTCCTTGCATTGTCCCAGAGAATGGCCTTACTCCTTCGACTATGCAAAGGCACAGAGAGAAGGATCCATGTGTGGAATAGGAAGTAGGCTCTCACCAGACACTTTACTGGGACCTCACTTTGAGATCTCTGAGAAACAGACTTCTGTACCTTATAAACCGCCAGTTTCTGGCATTCTGCTCTGTCAGCAGAATGTGGACTAAGGCACAAATGGAGATGCTGATCAGCAAACTTATCGTGTAGCCTTAACTTTGTCGTATCGACTAGAAAACAAATCACTCCCACTATTCCTTTTCTCAATCAAACATGTTTAGTATGCATATGACTCATCACAGAGTACCTCAGTGCTTTTGAGTAATGCACATGAATTATGTGAAAGACGTCTCAACTGTCTAAAACCCGTGTTACTCTGACACAATGAGATTGCAAACTTAAAGATTTATTAAAATAGGAAATGGACAAAACTTTAATCTCAATATAGAATTTTAGCACTGAACTTGAGTTAGAAGAAATATATTTCTGTCATACACAACCTGAATGTTTCTAGCAACCTGTTGGCAGCTGAACTTTTTTAAACTGCTGAATGACCTACATGTTTTCCTGTGGCTCACAAATGTTTGTAATTTCGGTCCTAGAGGATCTAATGCTCTCTTCTGGTCACTGTGTGCAGACATGTGGTACACAGCCAAATGCACAGGCAAAACAACTATACATATGAAAACAAACATGGTAATCTCTATTGCACCAAGTAATTCAGATATTTGTGATACACAGGCACAACACAGACACACAGACCCATTCACACACACACACATGCACACATACACGCACATACATGTATACAAAATCAAGAAAAAATCCCCCTCTTCTCCTCCTCCTCCTCCTCCTCCTCCTCTTCCTTCTCCTCCTTCTTCTTCTACCATACAGTCAGCTATTCTATCCCCACCAGAAAGGGAGATCTATTATCACTGCCTTACTTTATGGTTCTACTTTCCTCTGTTTATGTCTTTCATTTTCAAGCAATTCCTCTGTTTATGTCTTTTATTTTCAAGCAATTGCAATGCTTTGTTCTTTGCTAGTTGTCTTAACATTTCAAAAGATATAAATGTAAGGTGTGTACTTATTGCACAGTACGTAATGATGTATTTCTTTGTGTGCAGGCTAAAGTTCCACTTCTAATATGTCTACATTATCATTATGATTTTGGTAACAGTAACCTTGGGGGTAGTTCTTTGTTTATTTTTTGCACAGTGATCATCATGAACAGCATCTCTGTCGCTCTTTTCTGATCCATTTCAAATGAAGGCAGAGCTAATGCTACTATGGAATTTACCTTTTAGCATCATACCAAATACTGATGATAAGACCTTGTTAAAATTATTGATCTACTATGTGCTGAGAATGATCTTGTTATATGAATAAAAGTTACTGATCCATATTTCAAACTAATGTATAGTTTGCCATACAAACATTTATTTAGTTCAACCAGCAAGAAGTGAAATTAAGTTACTGTCAAGGAGCTAAGAAATCATCACTAATGTGAAGACACATTATTCACAGTTTTTACAAGTGGTATTTCTGTCCCACTATAAGGTCGGATATCTGCTTCAGAATGCTAAGGGTAGACAGAGAAGAATAGAATAAACAATTAGTGCAAAACCTTTAAGTCATTTAGTTACATAGAAGAAAATAATTCATAATGATTAAAATATGTCAGATTGGTTTGCATTCATTCCTCTATCAGCAGTGTAATTCATTTTATTTGGAGGAGGAAAATTTTCCTTGAGAACAATGTGATAATGACAAATGTTAATATTGAAAAGTTCTTGAATTAAGCAATATTTATTTAATTACTAATGTCTACAAAGCACTCATGTGTACTGCTGTAAGTATTAAAAATTTAGAAAGTAAAAAGATTCAGATCTATACAACATCAGGCTTAAGAATCTTTCAGGGCACATTCTAGATGACAAATGGCAAGATGCAATTGTCTCCAGTTTCAAAATCTTTAAAGCTAAAAGTCTAGAGAAACACATGCAAGTGATCATCACTCACTCTAACCTTCCTAAATATAGAACTCTAATCTCTGTGCTTTTCAAATAGAAACTGCTTTGAAATATACACAGAGGGTACCAAACCTGCACTGTTCCTGTTCCTACTTTCTTAAAATGTTCTACTCCATACCTGTTAGTGTGCAATGATGGAAACCATAAACAAGAAAAATAACTGTTCTGTATTGCTTAGCAGATGCAATGAGAAAATTAATTTCTATTTTTAAAGGGGAAAGTGAATCTCAGAGTACACAGAACTAGGATTCTAAGTCTGTTCTGCAAGCAAAACTTCTCCCTCATGTTATTCCCATTATTTAAAATAATCTCATCCTTTTTACTGCAAAGGCCACTTGTCCCCTTCTTTGTCTGTAGAATGGTTTGCTCAACCCATAGTCTTCCTTGCCTTTCTCATAATTATTTCAAGATTTTTGTCTGTTTCAGGGAACACTGTAAAACCAGAATATTTAAACAAGTCCTCACTAAGATAAAAATCAACATATACATTTGAAGAAAAGATACATTTTTGCTAGTTATGTAGTAGTAATTCATATTTATTGGTAATTATCTGATAATACCAATTAGACATGATTATACTTTATAAAAGTCTTCTAGTATTCTATATTCTAGATCTCATAAATATTATACTTTCTGCATAAAATAAGCCCACTGTAGAGTAACTTCCATTGTCACAGATTTTATTAGTCATTGTGAGTGACCGCATTCCTAAGATAGTTTCATAGTTTCTTATTTCCTGACCTTGCCTAAGAGGTGGCAGACCTAACATTAAGAGAATTCGTATAGCTTTTGCACAACCGAACTCTAGCAAGATGGGTAGCCTTAACCTACTTCATCTTGGAACACTTGCTTATGGCACACTAACCTTGGGAAATCATCTGTCCTGATTTCAGAAGTTAGGTCTCATAAAGAAACTGGATAAACTGACTAAGCCCCTCCAAACATCTAGCAATTGTTGAGAGCAATGTAAACTCTTCATAAAACCCAACATTGGCCAGACAGTGTTGGTGCACCCCTTTAATCCCAGCATTTGGGAGGCAGAGGCAAGTGTATTTCTGAGTTTGAGTCCAGCCTGGTCTACAGAGTGAGTTCCAGGACAGTCAGGACTATATGGAGAAACCCTGTCTTGAAAAAAAAAAAGAACGCATTCTTGTTTTGCTTTTAGATGATGACAATTCTTTCAGTAACAGATTGAAACGTCATGAGCTTCTCCTGCTGAGCCCAGCCAAAAGACAAAATCATGACAGCAACTAATAAACTTTCATTGTATTACTAAGGTTTATTATGGCTTATGCAACAATTAACAACTTCGATAGCATCAAGAAATTCTATTATGGTATGTGTGTGTTTGTTTGTGTGTGTGTGTACATGTGTGTGTACTCCCACTCTTTAAGAATTATTTAATAAACCCAAGTACAAAGCCAATTACACGAGAAGCTTGGCTTTCAAAGCAACACCACAGAGTAGGTTACTATTCTTATCTTCCATTAATGTATGTGAAAAACAAATATAGAGAAGCAATGTTGCTTAATGAAAATCTTGAGTAAAAAATAACTGATTAAGTGCTAGATTTACATAAAGATTTATACAACCTATATCTAGAACCAGAGAGGTTCAAGGGTCTCAATTTTGAAAAAGAAATATTGGAAAATTAATGTAGTCTCAGTTACAACCTTGATTTAATCTCTTTCTTTTCTCACCCTAATCTTTACTATGCTGATTCCACATTTGTTGAGCGTAAGGTTCTAGAGTCAATGCCCTGTAACACATATATACAAAGTAGAAATCTTTGTGCTGTATATTTTTACACACAAATAACATTGACTGTGAATGGTGATCACAAAAACAAGGTAGATAAGATAATTTGCTTGGAAAAATCTGTTTGTTTTCTGTTGGTGGTGGGCTTAATCATGGCATAGTAGATCCATACAGAGCAGCCATCACAGCAGAAATAAAGGCAATGGCTGACACTCCTAATCACCAACATGGGTGTAGCAACCGCTTCTCGTTCAATTCAGTTGACTCTAACGACAAATACTCTTGAGTTCTTCCTATCTCTTAATGAGACAAACCTTTTAATAGAGAGCTCTGTGCTGGAAGGAGCTGTTTTCATCCTTATCAAAAACAATAGCATCTTCTAGGCACTGCTATTCTGTTCATAGATATACATTTTGAGTGAGTACCGTTACATAAGGACTCGGAACATCTAATTCATCAAAAATCACATTTTATAGGAAAGGCAATATGACTATGAGTCCATGAACTCAATTCTTGTCAATTATCCCACAAGTTCTGGTTATCAGAGCAAAACAGCCTGGCATCTTGATTACATGGATTTTGAATAGAGAATTGGTGTGCCACTTAAATTAGATACCCTGTGAGAATGCAGCATCATTTTTCAAGAATAAATGTATACATTGATCTTATAATGTTGCATCCTCAGTCCAAAGATGTCATGATCAGAGAATTGGAAAGTAGAGACTGGAGTGACCCCAAATCCTAAATGCTTGTTTGTCTCCTCCCATCTTTAAGAACACTCTATTATAATGTTGTGCGATAGTGGATTTGGTCTAGCAGTCATTTTACCCTCACCAGCTGGCAAGATTCCACAGTTTGTTAAAGTGAGCACTGAGAGAGGGGGGAGATTTTATTTCCCTTTCTTTCTTTCTTTCTTTCTTTCTTTCTTTCTTTCTTTCTTTCTTTCTTTCTTTCTTTCTTTCTTTCTTTCTTTCTTCCTTCCTTCCTTCCTTCCTTCCTTCCTTCCTTCCTTCCTTCCTTCCTTCCTTCCTTCCTTCCTCTCTCTTTCTCTCTCTCTTTCTTTCTCTCTTTCTTTCCTTCTTTTTTTTT
>JADRCC010238976.1:0-15812 GCA_019843855.1 Hylomyscus alleni
ATACCCAGCAAAACTCTCAATTACCATAGACAGAGAAACCAAGGTATGCCATGACAAAGTCAAATTTACACAATATCTTTCCACAAATCTAGCCATTCAAAGGATAATAAATGGAAAACTCCAACACAAGGAGAAAAATTATATCCTAGAGAAAGCAAGAAAGTAGTCTTTCACCAAAATTAAACACAGATAGCCACATGAACAGAATTCCAACACTAACAACAAAAATAACAGGAAGCAACAATTACTTTTCCTTAATATCTATTGGGACTCAATTCCCCAACAAAACGACATAGACTAGCAGACTGGCTACATAAACAGGACCCAAAATTTTGTTGCATACAGGAAACACATCTCAGTAACAAAGACAGACACTACTTCAGAGTAAAAGCCTGGAAAAAATTTTCCACGCGAATGGTCGAAGAAACAAGTTGGAGTAGCCATTCTAATATCAAATAAAATCAACTTTCAACCTAAAGTGATCAAAAAAGATAAGGAGAGATACTTCATACACATCAAAGGTAAAATCTACCAAGATGAACTCTCAATTCTGAACCTCTATGCTCCAAATGCAAGGGCATCTACATTCAAAAAACAAACTTTACTAAAGCTCAAAGCACACATTGCACCGTACACAATAATAGTGGGAGACTTCAAAACCTCATTCTCTGCAATGGACAGATCATGGAAACAGAAACTAAACAGAAAAGCAGTGAAACTTACATAAGTTATGAACCAAATGGATTTAACAGGTATCTGTAGAGCATTTCATCCTAAAACAAGAGATTATACCTTCTTCCCAGCACCTCATTGTATCTTCTCCAAAATTGACCATATAATCAGTCACAAAACAGGCCTCAACTGATACTGAAAGATTGAAATAATTCCTTGCATCCTATCAGATCACCACGGACTAAGGCTGGTCCTCAATAATTACATAAAGAATAGGAAGCCCACATACATGTGGAAGCTTAACAACGCTCTACTTCTATGATAACTTGGTCAAAGAAGAAATAAAGAAAGAAATTAAGGAATTTTTAGAGTTTAATGTAAATGAAGGTACAACATACCCAAACATATGGGACACAATGAATGCAGTCCTAAGAGAAAAACTCATAGCTCTAAGTGCCTCCAAAAAGAAACTGGAGAGAGCATACACCAGCAATTTGTTTGCACATCTGAAAATTCTAGAACAAAAAGAAGCAAATTCACCAATGAGGAGTAGACAGCAGGAATTAAATAATCTCAGGGCTGAAATCAACCAAGTAGAAATGAAAAGAACTATACAAAGAATCACTCAAATCAGGAGCTGGTTCTTTGAGAATATCAACAAGATAGATAAACCCTTAGCCAGACTAACTAGAATGCACAGAGACAGTATCCTAATTAACAAGATCAGAAATGAAAAGGGAATCATAACATAAACTGAGGAAATCCAAAAAATTATGAGATCCTACTACAAAAGTCTATATTCAACAAAACTGGAAAACCTCATGAAATGGACAAGTTTTTAGACATATACCAGGTACCAAATTTAAATCAAGATCAGATAAACGATTTAAACAGTCCCATTTCTGCTAACAAAATAGAAACAGTCATTAATAGTCTTCCAACAGAAAAAGCCCAGGACCAGACAAATTTAGTGCAGAGTTTTATCAGACCTTCAAGTAAGACCTAATACCAATACTACTCAAAATATTCCACAAAATAGAAACAGAGGATGCTGTACTCAATTTGTTCTATTCATTCTATGAATACAATTACACTGATACCTAAACCACACAAAGACCTAACAAAGAAAGAAAACTTCAGACCAATTCCCCTTATTAATATCAATGCAAAAATACTCAATAAAATTCTTTCAAACCAAATCCAGGAACACATCAAAATGATCATCCATCATGATTAAATAGGCTTCATAGTAGGGATGCAAGGATGGTTCAATATATGGAAATACAACAATGCAATCCACTATATAAAGAAACTAAAGGGAAAAAAACCCATAGGATCATCTCATTAGATGCTGAGAAAGCATTTGACAAAATCCAACATCCCTTCATGATAAAAGGCTTGGAAAGATCAGGAATTCAAGGCCTATACCTAAATATAGTAAAAACAATATACAGCAAACCAGTAGCCAACATTAAAGTAAATGGAGAGAAACTTGAAACAATCCCACTAAAATCAGGGACTAGACAAGGCTGCCCACTCTCTCCCTACCTATTCAATATTGTACTTGAAGTCCTTGCTAGAGCAGAACAACAAAAGGAGATCAAAGGGATACAAATTGGAAAGGAAGAAGTCAGATTATCACTATTTGCAGATGATATCATAGTATACTTAAGTGACTCCAAAAATTCTACTAGAGAACTCCTAAACCTGATAAACAACTTCAGCAAATTAGCTGAATATAAAATGAATTCACGCAAAGTAGTAGCCTTTCTCCACACAAAGAATAAACAGGCTGAGAAAGAAATTAGGCAAACAACACACTTCATAATAGTCACAAATAATATAAAACACTTTGGTGTGACTCTAAGCAAGTAAAAGATCTGTTTGACAAGAACTTCAAGTCTCTGAAGAAAGAAATCAAAGAAGATCTCAGAAAATGGAAAGATCTCCCTTCCTCATGAATTGGCAGGATTAATATAGGAAATAATCTACAAATTCAGTGCAATCCCCATCAAAATTCCAACTCAATTCTAAAGAGAGTTAGAAAGAGCAATTTGCAAATTCATCTGGAATAACAAAAAATCAAGGATGGTGAAAACTATTCTCAACAATAAAAGAAATTCAGGTAGAATCACCATACCTGACCTCAAGCTGTACTACAGAGTAATTGTGATAAAAAAAACTGCATGGTATTGGTACAGTGACAGACAGGTAGAACAATGGAATAGAATTGAAAAACCAGAAATGAACCCACACACCTATGGTCACTTGATCTTTTACAAAGGAGCTAAAACCATCCAGTGGAACAAAAACAGCATTTTCAACAAATGATGCTGGCTCAACTGGCAGCATGTAGAAGAATGCAAATCGATCCATTCCTATCTCCTTGTACAAAGCTCAAGTCCAAGTGGATCAAGGACCTCCACATAAAACCAAATACACTGAAACTAATAGAAAGGAAAGTAGAAAAGAGGTTCAAGTACATGGGCAAAAGGGAAAATTTCCTGAACAGGACACTAATAGCTTATGCTCTAATACCAAGAATGGACAAATGGGACCTCATAAAATTGCAAAGCTTCTGTAAAGCAAAGGATACTGTCAATAGGATAAAAAGGCTACCACAGATCGGGAATAGATCTTTACCAATCCTATATCTGATAGAGGGCTAATATCCAATATGTCAATATGTACAAAGAACTCAAGAAATTAGACTCCAGTGAACCAAATTACTCTACTAAAAATTGGGTACAGAGCTAAACAAAGAATTCTCAAATGAGGAATACGGAATGGCTGAGAAGCACCTAAAGAAATGTTCAACATCCTTAGTCATCAGGGAAATGCAAATCAAAACAACCCTGGGATTCCACCTCACACCAGTTAGAATGGCTAAGATCAAAAACTCAGGTGACAGCAGATGATGACTAGTGTGACCTCCCCCACTAGCCAAATAAAGTCTTTAGACTCACATCAAGCCTCTGCCTAGAAGCAGCTCTCCCACCTGGGGAGCCAAACCAAAAGCCCTTCTTGACAGCTCTCTCTAAAGTACCAGTTAAGGAGACACCACCCATCAGAGCTACTGAGACATTGGCACCTAGAGATTTACTGCAATGTTGACATTATATAAAAGTCATGTAACCTAGAGACTTGCTTTTGTTTTTTTGTAATAAGTATATAGACCTGATTTCCTTAGTAAAGATTGGCTTTGATCAGGCAGACTGCGACTTGGCCTGTTCATTTCTCTCCCAACCCCTTTATATTTCTTTCACAAGCCCTTGCTTTCTCTCCAAGGGAATCCAGTTCCTGTGACCACAGGCAGTTACAGACTAGGTTATAAAGAAAGAAGAATATCCTCCATTGCTAGTGGAATTGCAAGCTGGTACAACCACTCTGGAAATCAATTTGGCGGTTCCTCAGGAAATTAGAAATGGTACTACCTGAGGACCCAACTATACCACTCCTAGGCATATACCCAGAAGATGCTCCAACATGTAATAAGGACACATGCTCCACTATGTTCATAGCAGCCTTATTTATAATAGCCAGGAGCTGGAAATAACCCAGATGTCCCTCAACAGAGGATTGTATACAGAAAATGTGGTACATTTACACAATGGAAAACTACTCAGCTATTAAAAATAATGTATTTATGAAATTCTTAGGGAAGTGGATGGATCTGAAGAATATCATCCTGAGTGAGGTAACCCAATCACTAAAGAACACACATGGCATATACTTACTGATAAGTGGATATTAACCCAGAAGCTTGGAATATCCAAAATACAATCTACAAACCACAAAAATCTCAAGAAGAAGGAAGACCTAAGTGTGGATACTTTGATCCTTCTTAGAAGGGGGAACAATATACCCATGGAAGGAGTTGTAAAGACAAAGTACGGTGCAAAAACTGAAGGAATGACAATCCAGAGAGTCTCACTTGGAAATCCTTCCCATATTCAATCACCAAACCCAGACACTATTGTGGATGCCAGCAACTGTTGGCTGACTGGAGCCTGATATAACTATCTCCTGAGAGGCTCTGACAGTACCCAACTCATACAGAAGTAGAGGCTCACAGCCATCCATTTGACTGAGCACAGGGTCTCCAGTTAAGGATCTAGAGGACCCAAGGAGCTGAAGGGTTTTTAGCCCCTTAGGAGTAACAACAATAAGAACTAACTAGTACTCTCAGAGCTCCCAGGGACTAAACCACCAACCAAAGAGTACACATAGTGGGACTCTTGGCCCCAGCAGCATATGTAGCAGAGGATGGCCTAGTTGGCCATCAATGGGAGGAGAGGCTCTTGGTCCTGTGATGGTTCTATGCCTCAATGTAGGAGAATACCAGGGCCAGAACTGTGGAGAGGGTGGGTTAATAAGCAGGGAGAGGGGGAAGGGTATAAGAGGTTTTTGGGTTTTTTTTTGTTGTTGTTTTTTGTTTGTTTGTTTTGTTTTGTTTTGGAGGGGAAAGCAGGAAAGGTGTTATCACTTGAAATGTAAATAAAGAAAATATCTAATAAAAAATTAATTTAAAAAAAGTCAATTACAGAGCCGGGCGGTGGTGGCACATGCCTTTAATCCCAGCACTTGGGAGGCAGAGGCAGATGGATCTCTGAGTTCGAGGCCAGCCTGGTTTACAGAGTGTGTTCCAGGATAGCCAGAGCTACACAGAGAAACCCTGTCTTGAAATACCAAAAAAAAAAGTCAGTTACATATATGTGTTCACAATATTTGAGACAGCATATAAGACATATAAGTTCAAACCAGACCAGTTCCCAGCATAGAGAGGGCATATGAGGACAAATTCCCATGCCTAGCCAAGGAGCTATTGGCAAATGATAACTTCTGGGAGAGGGAAAATCAATTTTCTTTAAAAGTGGATTCTCTGAGAAGTTGATGTTGCTCCATTGGAAGGTCACACATCTAAGAATATATAGATGAGATAAACCAGATTTGTTGGGTTCTAAAAAATAAAGAAGATACTAGGTTGAGTCAGTAGGGAGGTGTGGGTGGATATGGAGGGGTTGTAGAGTAAATGTTATTAAAATATATTGAATGAAATTCTCAAAGAATTAGTAAGTATACTTTAAAAGGAAGGACAAATACTGTTTCCTTTCATATGTAGACAGTAATTTTAAAACTTTTGATACTTGTTCCTAAATGAAACTCAAGAAAGTAGTAAGATTCAATTATTTTATATCCATTTACAATCTTTACATTTAAAATAAAATTAGCTAAAGTACTCAACTTATTGGGATTCAGGAAAAATTAAATAAAATGTAACAGTAAAATTTCTGTTAAATAAATATAAATATTATTGAAGGATATGTTTGGTTGTACTATGAAGGATAGCTAAAAATGTGTAAATTCAGAAATTTAGGTTATGGCCACATAGGAAAAAGTAGTGACTGTAGAAAGAAGTGATGAGTGGCTATAAGAGAAATTAAAAAGTCTACCTTAGAAATTGGTGCAAGAATAATAGCAGATCACATGCAGGCAACTAGAAAAGGCTCTTTCCAAATTCTAGACTCTGAAAAAGTGCTCAATGCGGCCTATATTTCTTTAGAGTACTTTAGCGTATTTGGCATGTAGAGGCAAATCAATAAAAATCAAGGTTTTGAACATCAGATTAAAGTACTCTCAAGGAGATTTGTTTTGAAAATAATTCATTCTTAAAGTACAATTTTTAAAGTACCTGATTCAAATGTTTCTAGATTATAGACAATGGACAGCATCCTGAATTTTATTCTAAGCTTCTAGAGTAACAGTGTTTGTTAACATTCATGAGTTTATTATAAAACTGCCTAAGTAATACTGAAGCACAATAAGTCTTGAGAATAACAAAGGGAGGAGGCATTGATGTTTTCTAAACAAGGAAGTGATATTCTAATGTGTATTTTGCAAAGGTAACTATGATAACAAGGTAGGGAGGCAAAAACAGGATGGAATGTGAGTGAAGAGTATATACCAGGAGCACCTTTATTTCTAGTGCACTGCACTCCTGGTGACATTGTTAGATAGGCATATTGGCATTTGTAACTAGGCTTTATAGTGGTTTTAATGCTCATTATGGAATTTAATTTAAAAAGTCTGCTATATACTTCAAAGTATCTTTCATAGTCTTTTCATTAAGACAAGTGTGCATAGAAAAGGGTATAGAAATAAATCATTTAAGAATAATCTATTTCCCTTAAAATATCAGTAATATTTCATTAGATAAAAAAATATTTGGAACACTGAGTTTGCTAAAAGCATTTTATGCCAAAATTGTTTGCTAATTGCCACAAAGTATTTATTACCAAATTATTTTCTTTTGACTACTATTAGAAGGAGAGAGAGAGAGATGCTAAGAGTATTTCATTTATTATGCAGGAAGGAAACTTTATTTTTGCCTAGTGAGACCAAAAGTAGACACTTAAAGTTTCTAGAACAGGAGAAAGGTAAACTCCCAGTAGGATGGAATCTTGAGACAACCTGAGGGTTTTCTAATGCATCTTATCTCAGGTAAAATTCAAGATTTTTTTACATTTTGGCTAAAGAAGAGGTTCTCAAAATCTAAACCTGTATTTCCCTCTTTTAAATTGTGCATAATTTTACAATAAGAAATTGCAGACTTTAGAAGTGGAATACCAATGTCACCTGTCTCTTGTGAATATTTTATACTCCAGGAAAAAAAAAACAATATGTCTCCCTCCAAAGCCATACATTAGTAGACACAAACCCATGTCTGTGTGCCGCTTCTTAGGTATGTGACATAAAGTAAACATAATTCTCTGACCGATATACTATTCCTTTTATGTCCATACTGCAGATAAAGTAAGTGAGGGACAGAGGTTAAGTAGCATTTCTAATGTCCAAAGACTAGAAGAGATGAAATTCAAATTCAAACAGTGTATGTCTAGAATGTGTACTTATAAATTATTACTGTATGCTACTACATTTCCAGTGGCTTAAATCCAGAGCTTTAATCAAATTTGTAAAGTTTCTTGCAGCTCAAAATAAGGTTAAGAACACAGGATTGAGGGAAGAAACTAATAAATACTATAATATGATGCATGGTATAATAAAGATTTATGGCAGGTGCTGTGTGAGGCAGCCACAGGGGGAAAAGTTGCCAAAGTGTCACTGATTGAGTAAAGGAGAAAGTAGAATTGAAGAGCATTATTCTTTCAGCACTGAGCACACAGATGCCATGTTAACAAGTTTCCAAGGACTTTTTTTTCCTATTTTAGTTAGTGGACCACCCTAAACAGCCATGTGATTTTATCCTGCTTTTCTAAATGCAGTGGCATTCATAGTCTGCTGTGGTATTATTGTAGTTTAACTTGGCAGATATGTGGGATCAAGGTTTGAGCAAATGAGAGCTATCATGCTGTAGACCTATCCTGGTATGAGGTTTAACTCTGGCACCAAATCCAGAAGCCTCCCACAATCTAGTCTCAGGACATGTGATTCCTTTATTATCTTTGGTTATGTTATATTTTGGGTCATTGTATATTTATTTGTGCTTGTATTTGAGATATTTTTAAATTTCATATGACTCATAGTATAAGTGATTCCCCAAAGAGGGATATTATAACATCTTTCCCAAGAGTTTGGTTAATCCCCTTTGAAATTTACCCATGAATCAACATATGGTTTCAACTCAAGTTTTGTCTGTATTTGGTATTTGTGAATGTGTAGCTTTTTATAGCTTGAGTCATGTAGTTAATGAACAGAAATAGACCACATATTCTTGAATGTGGTAGCTTAGTAACAGACCATTTCTTCCAATTATGCACATATACAAACAGAGAGGATATATTTGTTTAAAATTCTTGCTAGCAGAGTTGACATCAGTATAAAAATATGGTTTTATATTGTTTCCCTCATCCTTAATAATAGTAGATCATTTATGATATGCAAATTATTACTTTAGACTTTACTGGGAAAATATTTTAATGGTTAAATTAACAATAATAAAAATGATAGATGCTCAAATATGCAATTAATTTGTCATATGTGAGGTTTACATGTACAATTAATATACATATTATATTTGGATTTAATTCAAAAACAATGTCTAGGTGCACACACTTTATTATATAGGAAACTAGCAAGAAAAGAGAAAAACCTGTTAAATTTTCTGAGGTTATGAGACTGTTGCCAGCAAGTTTTTGTTTTGTTTTGTTTTGTTTTTGTTCTTCAAGACAGGGTTTCTTTGTATAGCCCTGGCTATCCTGGGACTCACTCTGTAGACCAGGCTGGCCTCGAACTCAGAAAACTGTCAGCCTTTGCCTCCCAAGTGCTGGGATTAAAGGCATATGCTACCACTGCCTGACTGCCAGCTAGTTTTGATGTGAGGATGTACCCAAAGGTAGAATAACTGAAGACACAGATAATATAGTATGTATTAAGTGCAAGCCTGGGGAAATCTCAAAGAAAGGTCTTGGGTTTCTAGGAATTGCAAGCACTTTCAAGAACGAAATACTGAGTGGAACAGTTAGAATTGGGTTTCTCATCAATGGCAGATCAGGTTTGACATGAAGAAAGAAGAAAATATTGCATGTATGAAATTAGGAAGATCTCTCTTTATATGTAGTTGTCACATTCATTCATCTCCAAGTCTGTATTTTGGGAATCTAATAAAAATTGCTTACTATGGCCTCTGAACTTCCCACCATCAATTTTTAATTAAGCTTACAGTATCAGACATGGATTTTCTACCATGAAGTAGGATTCAAATCCCATCAGTGAGTAGCCTGATCCTTCTATTAGTAATTTGATACCATTGCACTAGTATACAGTTCTTGCCTGGCTGCTCCCTGACATAGTATGAAGATAAAAAATTGAGCACATCTTCTCCCACAGAAGTCTTTATAACACCCTGTCATATCTGTATCTACAATCTACAAGTTACATCAAATACCATGTAGTCCTTGAAATAATATGCCAGAGATTTATCAAAGAAAGAAAATGCAAAGAAACAGGGAACACTTTATTATGAAAATGTTTTACTGCACAGTTTATATATTTTAGGAACACCACACCTCTTCCAGTGCTCAGAAAATTATGTCTTGAAAATCAATGCACTGTATTATACTGTCTTCTGTTATAAACACTAAATAATGGTGGTATAATTTTAACTGTGGTAATATTTCAGTTTCAGATCCAAGACGATTATAAATGTATTACTCCCCAAGTCATTAGTGAAATGTTTGAATGCAGAACTTTTTTGCAATCTGAGAGATCTAAAAGCTCCCAAATGAGCACACAATAAGCAAAACAAACTGCTGCAGTTTGCCTGTTTCCTCTCTGCTGAAAATTCCCAAAGATTGTTTACTTCAAAGGGAACACTATGTAAGGGGAGCATCTGTGGAGAAAAGATAGTACTGCAAATGTGGCAAGGAAACTTACTTCAGCTTGAAGTACTTTGCCAAATCTGAAGATGCTATATACCCTGGGACATGGTGTCATTAAGAAAACTAAATGAAAACTGGATCACAGAAGTAGCAGTGATGTTAGCAGAAACTCATTAATGCTTCTGGGGCTTTTCTATACCCCTTACTCTTGGCCTAAATTGCTCATAATATATCAGGCAATATAAAAACAAAAATGAAAGTCTCAGACACTTGAAATTACAGTGTAGACTTGAACCCATTATCACTTTTAACTTCTCAGAAGATTCTGTCTCAAGCTGGGTGAGAAGGGTGGGTGCTCAGTAGTGAGTTGAGGGATTTTTTCTTTCCCATTAATAAATCAAAATAATTGAAAATCTGCACAAAAATACTAAAACAGACTCCATCAGTATTTTAATTTTAAAAAAAATTGTATTAACTCAACCTAAGTATGTCTTAAACACTCAAGTCATGGAGATAAATTATTGTTAATGAGTAGGAGAAAATCTAATGAAAGTGAAATATTGACTCTAATTTTTATTTCAGTTTTGGCACATTTCTTTACTGGTCATTTTATTTGTTCTAATATCCTATTTTCTATTTGTACTTTGATAATTTCTTATTACATAATATTAATTATATTCTCTCAGCATTTCTTCTCTAAATTCTCCCATATCCTCCCTAATTACCCCTCCAAAATTGATTTCATCTTTTAAAAAATAAGCCACATAGCCCAATTTGAGTTGCCCATATTCTCCAGGTGTGGGACTATTCACTGATGTGTGGTCAACCCACCAGTTGTGCTTAAAGAAAACTGACTGCCTCTTGTAGAAGCCACCAACTATCAATAGTGTAAACTCATGAATTTCTCTCAGCTCAAGATTAAGGTTATGACTGACTTAATCTTGTGCAGGCCGTCATAATTGGCCTGAGATTTTGAGTGCTGTGGTCCTGTCATATCCAGAAGATGCTATTTTATTCTAGTATCCCTGATCTCAGATTCTTGCTATCATTTTGCCACCACTTCTCTTAGGTTCCCTGGACCTTACCTCACACAGAGGATAATAATTCCCCAGAAACCAGAAGTTGCCAAAAAACGGGGCAGTACCATAAGATACCTACTCTAAAGTTCTTGAGTAGTTGGAGTACCAGAAACTATCAACACTATATATATTGCTTTGATTGATCACCAGAAACTACATGATAAGACCCTATTGCTAAAGATGCAATACACTTTGGTCGCAAAACTTGGGAAAGCCAAGGGTGATACTTATTTAGAATTTTCCCTTTTGCTGATTAGTATTAATAATACCAGGAGGTACTAAGCAGATTATAGTGGCAGAGGGATAAAGAAAATTCATCTACAGTCTTATCCATCCATGAGTGGTAATAACAACTAGAATGATAATATATCCCCAGGGGTGCAATAGTAATATGGATGTTCTGTAGTAACCAACCACATTTTTGTTCAGTTTAGAGCCTGCTTCACAAGAGGGAACTCATATTTGGTACTATAAATTAAGAGATAGTCCCATGAAGAGCTCGTGGATCACAGGAGTAAATCAACTACACTTTACAAAATGGACAAAAAAGTGTCTTCTAATCACACTCCTCTAACTTTACAGATTGGTCAATTTATTTACTTAATCTTTCTTAAGCTGATATTTATATATTTGTCAGTTTTAAGTAAACTTAACTTACTGTTTATGATTTTCAAGAAATATCTTCAAATAATATGAATAAAAAATGAATTCAAATAATTCAATTTGTGAGTTTCCAAGTAAACACTTTTTTTCTGGTATAATATTCAACCAATAGAGGGTAGTTCAGATGAATGGAAAAGAGATTTGTAAGTCAGTGATTTGTAGAACATTTCAAAGTTTTTAAGAGCATCTATTCAGAGTAAATTGATTAGGGAGATACACCATGTCAACTTCTGTTACATCAAGAAAACGTCACAGTTCTATTTTCTTCATGAGCACATTTTTTTATGTGCCACTTTTCTGTTTAACATCAAATGTAAAAATTCACAATAAAAAGAAAATAACATCTTGGATTATAAGCTAATAGTTTCACAACTTTGGTAGCTAACCAGAACAAATCAGAATATTAAACTTCATCTAAATTCTACTTTTAAAATGAGGTATTTGGGGTGAGTTTGGATGGGAATGATCATGATAATATGTGACTAAAATGACAATAGAAAAAATAAAGAAAATGGACACATGCCATGCAGATAAGTGCAGGTGGGAGTGTTTATTGATTTCATCTATTTTAAGGAACATTAGATGGAACATGAATAGATACATTCAGAGATTTACACAATGTAAATTTTGAGAACAAGAAAGCAAAGCTATTAGTACTAGTCAGATTTACATTCCTGCCTCCAATATATGTCAACTGAAATTGCATACCTGAGATAAGCTGTATAACTATAAATGTGATGAGTTTTTATATTCCCCTCTTATAAGATTTTAAAAATGATTACAAAGGAAAATAATTGAATAAAAAACTGGGATACAGACACTTGGTGGATCGCTTGCTTAGTATGAACAGTTTCATGTGGAGTACTGCAAAGAATAAAATAAAGATAAAATGAGACAGTATTACAAAGGAGAGAAAATAGTATATTCAGGATAAAAAGAAATATAAAGTAAGCTTTTTGAACAAAGTAAGGATATTTGAATCTGAACTGTTTCAACTTCATACATTTATTTGCTCATTCAGACAAAGACTAAGAAGCCTTTGCCTGGAAAAATGTTAACATTGTGGCAATTCACACAGAGAGTCATAAAGAAAACAATTATAGATGTCAAGAAGAAAACAAAGTAAAAGGACCTAGTGCCTGTATTAACTCCTTAGATACCATGTTGTCAAAATATGCCTCTAAGGTGATAACATTTGAGCAGAGTCAAACATGAAATCACAAGTACTAATTAACAGAATATTTGTAGAAAGCTCTTCTTTGTCAGGCATCTAAGTGGTTACATTTGAGCTCTTCTGTTAAGAGTAGGTATTTTTTAAGTTAGTGTAGAATATGACTAGTTGTGATAATATGTAGCTGAGAAATTGTAGTATAAAAGGTAAAGTAAAATGGACAAATATACCACAGACAAGTATAAGCAAGAATACTTACTCATTTTAACTATGGCAAGGCACAAACACACAGATGCACACAGAAGGAAAATAAAGGAGGAACTAGTTGGGAGGAAGAAGGAGGGCAGCAGAATTGGGAGAGGGTTAAGTGGTAGTAATAAGAAGTGAATATGTTCAGAAGACACAGATACATGCTACATGAAATTTACAAAATTAATCATACAACTGATATACATAAAACAGGGAAACAGTTCTCAATTTAATACTAAGTATTAAATAATAAATATTAAGTAGAACAAGTATAAACATATTCTTTACTGACATATGTATAGGCAGTAAGATAAAAATTAACTGGGTATACATAATAAAAAAAGCTACCTTTCTAGAGCAGAGACAATGTAATAGTTATGTTTCTTTTTGTTGGACAAAACAAAGTTTCTGAGACAAGAGATGAACGGGTCTATTCAATAAACAAAGAAGACCAATGTGTCTGATTCTAGGTAGAAGAATGGAAATTATCAGAGGATGTAAACAGAGAAAATAGATTTCAAAACTGAAATAGTCCTAATGTCTGTTTTAAGGAATTTGATTATTACTTTGATTGAGATGGGAAACTAGAGGGGAATTTTGAGTAGAAGAATGACGTTGTCTTGTGCATATTTTGAAGGCATCTCCTGGCTGATGTGCTGAGAATAGACATTGGAAGTAATTAAGTGTAGATGTAACTTTAGAGTAAATGTTGTAATAATCCAAGGGAATTGATGCTGTCTTGGTTTAGAAAAGTAGAGAAATCTTCATATCATCTATCTATTTTGAAGCCAGAAAAAAAATTTAACTCCTTGACAATAGGTTAATTACTTATAAAAATGCATATGACTCCAAAATATCTGGTGTTAGTTACTAAAAGGATGCAGCTTTAACTAATTGCAATATACAGGTAAGGGCTTGGAAGATGACTCAGTGGGTAAAAGCAATTACTATGAAGTCTGACAAGCAAACATGTTTCTAGAAAGTAAAATACCATGTTTCTCTTATTTGTGGATCTTAGCTTCCATTTTTGTATTTGGGTATGTAATCTTAAGCAATTGTAGAAGTCAATAGTGAAGAAAGGTGCCAGGTAGGAAGTAGAGGAGCTTGAAAGAGGGTGACTAGGATACAAATGCTTCGAAGGGAAGTGATGAAAATGGGAGGGAGTGTGGTGATCATAAAAACGACAATGAAATATATGTTCTATGGGGGTGTGGTGAGGTGTGGGGTAAGGGAGTGCCTCAGTGGGCCCATGCCAAGGCATCCTTTCCCCCTGACAGACCAGCCACAAGATGGTATAGTATAGAATAGAGTTTATTCAGGGCATGGGGAGGGAATTTAAGAGGGTGGCAGAGGCAGAGAAAGGCAGTGAGAAGGAGAGAGTAGAGAAGTAGAGGCCGGCCATGACCATGTGGAGAGAGGGGGGATGGGAATGAGAAGAGAAGGAACAAGGGTGCCAGAGGCAAGAGAGAGGAAAGAGAGAGGCAAGGCAGGCAGAGAGGCAAGAGAGAGAGGAAGGAGCAAGCAGCCCTGTTGCCAGGTAACTGTGGGCGTGGAGTCCAGACTGAGTACCAGCAGTGGGTATTTAACTAGTGAGGGTAGAGAAAGTGTAACACAGGGAAATTACACAACATGCCACCTATAAATGTAGAGCTATAGGCAACTAGTGTAGTGGCTGATAAGAGAGGGAGATTCTGTTTTCTCCTGGGACAAGCTCTTGCAAAAGTTGTACAAGCTAAAGTGATTTAAGCACAAACACATGGTATTCATATGCTAGTGTGTGTGTGTATGTGTGTGTGTGTGTGTAACAATAATAATTAATAAGAACAGTCATGAATTTGAGTGGTAGCTGAGGCAACATGGGGAAAATATACATTCACTCAAAACATTATTAGTTTTCCCACTTTAATATGGTCTAAGGTAAAAATCTCTATATATGTACTTTAATTTCTCCAAAGATGCACATTTCTAGAATAAAGATAATCAAGCTTTCATACCACTACCTCCATTGGCCTCCCGGTTGTTCAGATAATAGTAAAGAAAATCACTATACACTGAACAAGACAAAAGACAACTCAGAGCAAGACAAATACAAGACACACAGAACACAGACAAACACCCCAACTAACCTACTGATGGGGAATCAATTGCTCTCCAAAAATTACTCTATTATTGAGTCAAGGGGGACTCCAGTGGTTCCTGGCTAATGCACCAAATTTAAGGGTGTGAAAATTGCTGACAGAAGATCTCAGACTCAGATAGTATGCAAAAACAAAGAGCATTTATTCTTCAGAAACATCCAGTATGTGGGGGTCAGCGATTCTCCAAAATGAAAACCACAGACAAAGGCACACAGGCCTTCTTATAGGGAATGAGGGGAACTCTCTAGAAGGATTAGGTAATCTAATATTTTATTGATGGGTGCTGGGATAATGAAAGGTAGTCAGTGGTATTCGTTCCTATGTCATGACCATTTAACCATATGATATAATAAGGTTGCTCAACACTTACGGTCCATTCTGAGATATTTCCCCACTTTTTGTGATTATCCCCAGGCTGTTTTTTGGGAGGGGTTTTGTGATTTTCTTCTGGATTTTATGGTCAGTTCCTGGAGCTGGTGCCTTTTTTTTTTTTTTTTTTTTT
>JADRCC010238978.1:0-13364 GCA_019843855.1 Hylomyscus alleni
TTTTTTTTTTTTGAGTCAACAACAAAAAAGGATATTGGCTATAGTACAAGTTTCTAGTTCATTTTGATTATCATGTCCTATTACATTTATTGATTGATTTACGTTTGACACTTTTCCTTAGGGATATAAATACAGCTGAACATTGGAGTACTTATCTAGCAAGTGTGGGGGACCCCAATTAATCCCCAGTATCTATCAACTTTATTTACTTTAAGTATATATTAATAAATTAATTAACAATTAGAAGAAAATTAAACATAGACTATTTCCAATTACTGATCTTCTTCATTTATACAAGTATACTTCAGACACACACCAGAAGAGTGTCCCCATTGCAGATGAATTGCAGATGATTATAAGCTACCATGTGGTTGCTGGGAATTGAACTCATGACCTCTGGAAGAGCTGTCAGTCCTCTTAACCAGTGAGCCATCTCTCCATCCCCTATTTTTTTTAAGATTTATTTTATTTATTTTATGTGTATAAGTACACTGTCGCACAGATGGCCACGAGCTATCATGTGTGTGGCTGCTGGAAATTGAACTCAGAACCTCTCTGCCTCGCTCTGGCGTAATTCACTGTAGCTGTCTTCAGACTCACCAGAAGAGGGCGTCAGATCTCATTGTGGGTAGTTGTGAGCCACCATGAGGTTGCTGGGATTTGAACTCAGGACCTTTGGAAGAGCAGTCAGTGCTCTTACCTGCTGAGCCATCTCTCCAGCCCTTCTTCATTATTCTAAAATCCCAAGTAATTTGCCAGGCCCTAGAAAAAATACCATTTCTCCTTTTTTTTTTTTTTTTTTTTTTTTTAGACAGGGTTTCTCTGTATAGCCCTGGCTGTCCTGGAACTCACTCTGTAGACCAGGCTGGCCTCGAACTCAGAAATCCACCTGTCTCTGCCTCCCAAGTGCTGGAATTAAAGGCGTGTGCCACCATCGCCCGGCTCCCTTTTTCTTATCATATCAACCACCAGCAAGACAAAATGTTAGCCAGTATCTAATAATGTTTTGCAACAGTTAATAATTACACTAAAAGCTACTTTTAGATGTCACACCATACTTTATATCTCCTATGTATTTTTAAAAGAATTATTCATTTAAGTATAGGAGTACACTGTATCTGTCTTCAGACACGCCAGCAGAGGGCATTGGATTCCATCACAGATGGTTGTAAGCCACCATGTGGTTGCTGTGAATTGAACTCAAGACCTCTGGAAGAGCAGTCAGTGCTCTTAACTGCTGAGCCATCTGCTCAGTCCCTATATCTTCTATATATTAACTCAATATTTAGAATTCACTTCTACATGTAGCATAATTTAACCCAATTATTCACTAATTTTTTTTGTCAAACTCAAGGCTTTGAAATTGCTTGGCAAGAACTCTGCCACAGAGACACAACCCCTAATCTGAAATTTGAACTTGTGACTGCTCATTCTGAATAGAGTGAGTTTAGCAAAACTGTCAATGCTTCAATAGCCCTGAGTGGCAAGCATTTCAAAAATGAACATGCCCATGAGCTAACAACCACTGTGCAGACCATTCTGCATTTTCTAACTCATTGAGTGTAATGTACCTTGTGAGAGAAATTCTATAGTTATCTTCATCATAAAATTCAGGAAGCTGTGTCACAAGAAAGAAACACAAATCACTCACTGTTTAACATGGCTAGTAACAGGCAGAGTTAAAAAACAAATTTGAAACTATATTCCAGAATTCAGAGAGTTTGCATAAACTACAACTTGCATACAATATTGGATGTGTTCTTACTTTTTTCAGCTGGTGTGAGGAAGGATAGGGTCATTTCATGTAGTCCAGGCTAGCCTACTATATCTTCTTGGCACAACACAGCTTTGAAATCGCTCTGCTGCTCTTACCCCAGTCTCCTAACTGTTGGATCCACAAGCATGAATCATTATAAGCCATCGTGATTCTATTGTAAAGTGAAGACAGCTCCTATTTCCTCCATCATCAATAATTAAACTTGTGCGCTAGAGATTGGAATGATGGCTCAGTGGTTAAGAGTACTAGCTTATCTTCTCAGAGGTCTTGAGTTCAGTTCCAGCACCTATGCCAAATTACTACTGCCTGTAAACATACTCTAGCCCTCAGGGTCATTTATTTACACTCATGTGCATATCCACATTTAGATATGTATGCTTACATATAATATAAAATTTTAGACATTTTTATGTAATTAATATGGCATGATAATTTTCCCAATGTCTGAGAATGTATTAAGTGAGACTAATTCAATTTAAAGAATTAACTATATGAGTCAAATAGATCTCAGGTAAGGAACATTCTGTTCTCATCTATTTTATTTTTAAATATGCTTTTTTCCTAAGCTTAACTTGGTTAATAAATATTTGTCAATTTAGAGTTTCAAGAACAAATATTATTGGGGCATTAAGTTATTTTTCACACTAAGGAAGTACATCAGTGTTCATATAAAAGCTTTAATCTCGTTAAGCTGAAAATTTCTCTGAGAATTCTAATTCAAAACTGAGACTACTCTGTGAATGAAAAGGGAGTTGATCCATCCTGATTTTACTTGTCTTCTCTCTGCTTCATATATTTTTATCTCAAGTTGGGACAAGGATAAGATGCTGGCAGCTATGTGTCAGGCACTTAAATTCTAGATTTGTAAATTGAGATTAATTATAGACTAGCCATTGGAAGTTTTCCCATAAGAACACTATTCATCTTAGCCATGCAAATTTGCTATTACTGTGGCAGAACTTCTGAAGAAACCAACTTAAATGAGAACATTTTACTTCAGCTGAATTTTAGAAGATTCTGACTGGGGTCACTTTTCTCCATTACCCAAGGGTGAAGCTGAACAGCACAGTGGAGAGGTGGTGGTGGGACAGAGCTGCTTAACTAGGGATCAGGAAAAGGAGGGGAGAGTGAGAGGAAGAGGAAGGTATAGACAGAGAGAAGGAAAGAAAGGACAGAGGGAGAGACAAGATGAAAGATGGAGAGAATGGAAGAAGAGAGGAGGAGAAGGAAAGGGAGACAGAGAGAGAAAGACAAGGAGAGGGTGGCCAAGAAAGAGACAGAGATGAACAGAGTGAACAGAGAAGAACATGGGGCTTTGGATGAGCAATAATAGCCTGCAGAAGAAGCATGCCCTGTGACCTACTTCCATCACTAGGCTCTACCCACTAATTGTTACCCAGTAATATAGCTAGAGTGCTCACAATCCAATCAGCATTCAGTAGTTCATCATGAGCTGAAAACCAAGCCTCAACATATGAGCTTTTAAAGGAGTATTTTATTTTAAATCTTAACTGTCATCCACTGTGATTTATTGATATAAGCAATTTCCTGTTTGCTCCTTTCACACTTCCAGCACACTTACCATTTTCTATGACTCTTGATACTGCCACCCCAGTAACAAGTTACCGGGGAATTGATATCTTGGTCCTTCCTTAGTTTGACTCATGGGAAATGAACACAATTTGAGCCAGGTTTTAGCTATAATTGTCGCTTTTATTGCTATGGCTTCTCACTCATCTGACAAAAGACAGCTCAGAACAGATTTCTACTTTCTAAATTTACTGGAAGTTAAGAAAACATTTAGCCACACATGTTCCCAGACACCCACAAACATAATTTACGCCTTAGTTTTAATTACTCCTTACCTGACATCTCTCCCATTGAATGTCTACTCTTTTCTGCTCATCCAAACACGGATTTATAATTGTCTACTCTTCGAGACACTACTTTGTGGCCGTCTCATTGCATAAATGACAAGTGTCTTCCTTGTGTCACAGAACGTGAAGCCTCTGCAGCTCTGCTTACTAGCTGACAATATTTTTCTGTCATCTTCTAGATCACTGATAACTCACATTGGCAAGGTTGATTGGCATGATTACTAGTTACTAAGCTTGCTGTGAATACACTTAATCTCCCACTATACATTGTGGAGATAATTTCTGCCAATGGTACAAGTTAGGGCTTCTTTTGATGTAGATATTGTTTGTTTCCCACAAGGTCATGAATTCAAGGATTGAACCTCAGGTGGTAACACTATTTAGGGAGTGGGTAGTGATTTTAGAGGTAGAGTGTAGTTGCAGGAAGCAGATCCCTGGGCTGCTGCCTGCATCTCTGCCTCCACTGTTCACCATGAAGTATAGATGTATGATGTCTAGCACACTCTTCTTGCCATTGAGACGCTCTGTACAAGTTTATGGTCCCAGTCAACACTCCCAGAACCCTCTGCAACTCGGAACTCAGATACACCTTTTCCTCTTTAAGATTTTTGTCTGGTATGTGGCTGGAATTTTGCAAAAGTGTCTTCCATGGGCCTTTCAGTGAAGCCATGGAACTTCTACTCCATATTTTTTGAGCTACATATTTGTTGACGTGTTCAAAGCCTTGAACAAGGTTTTGCCATCTGAAGATCTACTATTACCAAGCTGCTGGTCTACTTTATTTGTTCATCAAGTATTCATCAATGGCAAGAAATATTCTAGCCATTCGTGAGACTATTGGGTTTCGGATAACAAAGAGAATGCACTGCACTAAGGAGACATAGATAAATTGCCCTTGTTCTGCTGAGTAACTTCCCACCCACGCTCAGGCAAGGAGCTCTAATTATCAGTGGGCCACACACAAAAAGAAGATGTGAAAGTAGGAGGGAAACTCATTGGAATGAGAAGCGACAGTGGGTGAATAAGTGGGATTTTGGGGGCGAAGTACAGAGTGAAAATGACTAAAATTCATTAAATAAATGCATGAGACTGTCAAACAATTAAGAAACCCAACTAAAAACAGGCAAAAAATGATTCTCATATCCAAGTAATGTTAAACAATGTAGAGATAAAAGAAATGGGTCCATGGATATGGTGATAAGTTTGCAAAGATGAGTGACTAAATTTAGATTCCAATCTACCCCTGCTCTCCCCCTCGAGAAAACCAGGACTTGACAGTGAATATCTAGGATGCTAGCACTTTAGGATGGAAACAAGTGAACCTAAGAGGTTTGTGGGCCAGCTCATCCAACCTAAATGACAAGCTCCAGACACCAGAGATAAGTCTCCTATTAAAATGATGATAAGGAACAGAGAAAACCATCTATGTTCATCTCTATTTTCATTTGGTTTTCTTTGTTATTATATCTCCTAATAAAAAGTATTTGAAGTTTTCTTGGAGTCCTATTTCTCTTTAATGTAAGATGTCAATGTACAAGTTTTATATTTTCTTAATTCTTACTGACATCCTTATACTACCAAAACCTAAAATCAACTTTTACCATCATTAAGCTAAGAAAATTTCGTATTAGTGGGAACCTAGAAAAAAATTAAACCATGTATTATGATCTTACTTACATACAAAAATATCAATCCTACTGTATTCACTGAAATCAGATGTTAGGAAAGATTGTATATGTGACCAGAGAGAAATAGTGAGAACCTGCTGCATGCCAGATTAACTGTGAAGAGATAGATTATAACTCTGTGGTTGTGGTTTCTAGACAAGGCATGAAGTATCTGTTAAGCTCTAGTAGCCTTGCAAAGAGAAGTACAGAAGGTCAGAAACATAGTTCTAACTTCAAGTGGTTAAAATACCGCTGAATAACCCAGATAATTTGTCAAATATTTAGTTGGTAATAAAAGTCTAAATGTTATTGATATGTTTTACATGTTTTCAGTTACCTATTAAGCTGTGAAGACTATAGATTTTTTAATTACTATTAATTATTAAAGGAGTTTAGATTCAAAAAAGTAAATGCCAGTAGTAAGAGGGCAATGTGTATACAAGCTGTATCTGATAATCTAGTCTGTAAATTTGTTGATGTACCAGCTCAATTGAGATTAATTCGCACTGAGCTTCATTGTACATGTCCATAAGCACATATGGATCTTATTGATATCAAGAAATGTTTTCATTCTCAGGTTTATGACATGGACACATTCACATTTGTTTTCCATTTCATATCCAACATTATATACACACACATTTCCTTCATAGCAGAGCTTAATATAAAATTCTAAATCTATTTTTGGTCTGCTTAATCTTTTAGGCCATTTCAAACCTGATTTCCTGTCAAGTATCCCATGAAAAATATCATTCTCAGCTACATCCCCATTTATCTTCTTGTCACTGAATACAAAGGACACTGTTCTAGAACTTTCTGTAACATGGAACTGCTAATAACCTTTGCAATCAATCTTTGCTCAACCTTGGTATTTATCATCCATGATTTCTTAGTATTTGTGCGATATTCTTTCCTCTCCTTTGTCTCTTAAGGCCATTTCATCAACATTTAACTTCTTAACTTTACTTAAAAGCTTTTCTTTCCTAGAGCTTTATATGCAGTTCTTTTCTCATCTACTTTTGTCTACAGCATTATGGGAGAATGATCTCACCCTCTCTAAAATGTCAATGAACTCTTCCACATATTCAAGTCAATTGTGTAAAGTGAAATGTCATCATAAATTCTAAAACATTCATTTTTCTCAACTCAGCTATAGCAAATTTGTCTATAGATTCATCATATACCCTAGAAAAATTTTCTCTACCATCAGTTTGTGTCACTACAAAATATCACTGACCAACCAGAATGTTAAAATATATGTCTTTGCTAACCTTTGTTTACTTCTTTCTGAATAAAAATGAGGTAACTACTGTGACCTCATGTCTTATGAATCAATCCACTCTTATCTGTTCACCCTGACAAAATGCTTGTTTTACTATGTATTTATTTATTATTTTAACAATATTTTTATTGATTTTTTGAAAATTTCAGACAGTATTTCAGACGGATTCACTTCCTTTCTACTACTTCTCCCATAACCTCTCCCTTACTTCCTATTCTATTGTGAGTTTATTTTATTCTTTTTTCTTTCCTCATCAAGTCCATTTGTGCTGTAGATCTAGTCGAGGGAATGGGATCTGCCCTGATGTGGGGTCAGCCTACCAAGAGATACATCATTTAATAATGGTGACCCTACCTCCACAGATACTCAGACATTTAAAATTTTCTAAAAGAGGGCTCTCAATTACTTTTATTACTCAGTTTAAATGCTTTTAATATGAAATTACATGTATTCATGGAGCATGGTATGCTATTTCAATATGTTCTGTTAAAAAACATGGGAATTTACATTTCAATTCTTTTATTATTATGCTGTGCTTAGAGCTTTCCAAGTTCATCTGTTCTGGTTTATTTAAAAAAAAAGGGGGGGGCGCCATAGTTCCTGCTCTGTGCTCCGTACCTTAGGATATTTCTATCCTTTTTCTATCTAAACTCTTTGAAACTTATTAGAAATTCTTTTTTGTGCCCTCCTCCTTTGCTAAGTTCACACAATTTCAATTCCACACATTATCTATTTTAGCATCTATATATATGACAAAGTTCACAAGTGATTTTCTCTCTTACATTTCATTTATTAAAACATCATCATTATAATTTTGCACCACTCCTGGAAGACTTCAGATCTTATTATTTACTTTTCTCTGATTTATTTTCCAAGTACAGCCAAGAAAATACTATATTACAAGGAAACATTCAATAATGTTGTCCTCACGTTTGAAGACCCCAAAGGTTCCTCAGAAATGAATAGAAATTCCTCCCATTTGCTCCCTCAAACTTAACCTTTCAGCCTTCAGTCTAACCATATCTCCATCCCAGGTTATCCCATAATGTGTGTGCACACACATATATTTTACTTTTTGTCTGTATAGATGCAGATTCTGACACATTACATCTCATTTAGATGATTTCTACTCATCCAGCAATTGTAAAGTGGTCCTTTACTTTGTCGTCTCTGTATTTTCATCAATTGGAACTTGTGGCCTTTTTACTGGGTTTACACCTGCCCCTTCATCTGCTCCTTACACAATACTGTAGTTAGCTGTACCAAGTTGTATGCCCACTAAATTATAAAATTCCGAAGTTAGGAGTTACTTATCTGAGAAGCCCACCTACTGCCACATGGCACGGGCAGTTGGGAGCCACTCAAGATGTGTACCACAATGCTGTAAGGCAGATACCACTAGGATGAGCAAGTGTGTGATGGGGGAATGGGAGACCAAGAGAAGTGGGTGGTTCCTGCAGTATGAGGGAAGGCAGAACTGGGGGCATGAGATCAGGTGCACGATTCAAAAGCCACAAAGAATAAAAAGTTCTTGAAATGAACTTAGATCTATAAAATCTAATAAAAAATATAGAACATAATTTACAACCAAATATTCAACAGATTTGAAATATATAGAATGAAAAATGCTAAATATGAAAATTAAAGTGCAAAAAGTTGAATTAGTTCAAAACTAAGATCAATATTACTTCATTTATTACCACAAATAAACTGATGGGACTTTCGAATTACCAAACTCAAAGTGAGCTTGGGAGGATTTTAACGTTTTAAGTGCAGTTACAGCCAGAAGAACATATAGAACCTCCTCTGGACAGCAGCCTCAGGAAACTGAATTTCTGAAAGTTGTGCTGTGTGTACCTAAATTGCAAGAACTATTAAGAAGCTATAAAATTTGAACAGAAAGTACAAAAACACAGAATGCACAATTTCTGCCACTTGGTGGGGGAAATTAACAGAGCTAAAGAATGTTCAGGACACTGTGTGCTTCAAGCTCAGGACAAACCGAATGGGGACTCATTTATTCATTGCACTCCAGAACTGGAGAGATCCACTGGCATTTAACAAAGAGACTCTGAGAACACTAAAAATAAACCCAGTCCAATATTCAGCAAACACAAATTTTACTGCTTACAGTGCGGAAAAGAGGAAAAAAAGATGAAACCCCATTCCCACTGGCGTTCTTGCTATGATTTCTGGGTGAGGCGATGAGACAGATTTAAACATCCTGGAGTACAATGAGATGTTTACATTTGCCTCATATATGATATATATTATAATGTATTCAGGAACATGCTTCCTGTAGTCTACATTTTGGCCCCCATAACTATTTTTCTGATTTTTTTTTCGCAATGACCTTAAGAAACATCAGATCTTTCACATATAAATGCTAATTAAAGAACAGAATATATCCCAAGCTATATCCCGGAATACAACCAAATTATAAAACTAAATCCTCTGGTACATGTTCTGCTGAAATATGTGTCACTACAATTACCTTTTGTTGTCCACCTGATTTTCTAACCCCAACTGCGTTCTTGTATTTAGCTTGCAGTTTAGGAGTGTGCCAACATTCTTAAGATGATAGAATTCATGGCAGTGATGCTTCATACTGAGTGTGCCACAGGGGAGTACACACACAGTTTCCTGCATTCCAGATGCCTAGTTCTTCAGTTTCAAATTCTCTTGGCTCCCTGAGAATTTCCATGATGAGATTTCTAATCCCCACCCCAACTTGTGTATGAATAAGGTAATAATTTGATCACTTAGGTTTTGGAGGTTTCTGAAGGTCACTAAGTATCTTTAATAATTTGCATTTTAATTTTGGTAGTAATTTTGAAATGCAATAATCTCTAACTCCAAAGGAATACTTGGTTTTAAGATTCCTTGCATTAGGAGACAAAAATTATTCAGGTAATCTATTACTTTACAATAAATAGTCTGACTATTTGAATGTAACCCATGTACAACTTCTTTTGTTTTTGATTGCTTTTTGTAATTTACAGGTCATCTCTAATACACATTACAAGGTATATTCAATATAGACATTTGTTATACTCTATTGTTTAAAGATATTGACAAGAAAAACATCCATAACTGTTGAATTTGCATTTAATTAAATATACAGATGTAGGAGGCATAGGTTTTAAGGAAGAAATGTATTTTTAATTATGATTTTTGGATTGAAACTACAGCTTTGTGGTAGAACAAGACTACAGGTTTTATCACCAGCATTGTAAGACAAACATATGATAGATCACTATTTAGCTATTTGATATTGCTCATTGGTTAGTAATTATCTAGTTTCTTTACTACCATTTCTACCTAAGCATGTTTATGCTGATTAACTTGTGATCTAATTTCTATGAACTCAAAGTATATGATGAATGTAGAGCATCTTTGAAATAAATTTTGAAGACAACTCTAAGTTATTACTTAACATATATTTTCTCAGTAATATAAGAGTTATTATTCTAAAAGAAATCTGAGATTTAGAAATAACAGAAGCACTATTCTCATTGGCATCATTTCTAGGGTCTCAATTTTAAAAGATCCTTAAAAGTACTTTTGAAAAAATAAGACTACTCTAAAATGTTATTGAATTACACCTGAAAATATTAACTTATTTTCTCTTTAGTGATGAAACAGAGGCTAGTTGAATTTTCAAAAATTGTATTTAACATTTATTATTAAATATACTAATCCTGTTGGTGATGACACATGCCTTTAATCTTAGCATCCTGGAGACAGAGGCAAGCAGGTCTCTGAGTTCAAGGCCAGCCTGATATACAGAGCAAGTTGCAGGACAGCCAGGAATAGACAGAGAAACACTGATTCAAAAATAATTATAATAAAATTACCAAGACCAAACATTGCTAGAATCCTGCAAATTTAATCTTACCTGATAATCCATTTTATCAGTAATGCCATTGGATATACTAATTAAACAATCCTACTCTTTGAAATGAAACAAGTTTCATAGTTTCAATCTTTAAAATTACTTCTTATGTGCTCCTAAAGCAAAATTTTCATTTCTAATTATTTCATTAGTGTTTCAAAATTTCTCAGTGCCATGCTATATTAAACAGTAAACTACTACACTATAGTGCATTCTTTTAAGAGGCCATTCATCTAGTAATCACAGATCCTGCTCCTTACATTTACTTGTGAGGTGAAAACCTTTAGCAATGAAAAGTTCATTGGTAAAATTAATAGAATGGTAATATAAATTCTTTGACTTAACTGTTGAAAATGGAAATTAGTATTTTGCTGATTTATTCTGCTATATTTTAAGTTGAACAAAAAGAAAAACACCCATCTGGGTTAAAAATACATGCAATTAAAGATAACTTTCAGTTTTCTTACTTTATTTTGGTTTTATTGTTCTGGAGATTAAACCATGACCCTCAGTCATATTAAGATAACAGTGTGTCACAAGGCACAACAAATGTTAGTAAGGAAACATCTGCAATCAAAATTATTATCTTTTTATTTAATGTTCACTGATGCTTTAATGGATACAACTGACTTACCTAAATTAAATAAACTTGAGTTATGTGTTGTCCTAATTATGGTGTTGCTATGATGAAACATCAGACCAAAAGCAGGATCTAGAGGGAAGGGGATTTTTGGCTTATATGACCACACTGTAGCCCATCACTGAAGGAAATCAGGACAGGAACCTGGAGTCGGGAGCTGATGGAGAGGTGCTGTTAACACTCTTGTATTAACACTCTTGCCCAGCTTGAACAACTCATAACCACAACCCCAGGTATGGCATCATCCACAGTGAACTAGGTCCTTCCCCATCAATCACTAATTAAGAAGATCATTTAGAGCCAGATTTCATGGAGGGATTTCCTCAGTTGAGGTTCCCTCCTTTCAGATGACTCTAGCTTGTGTCAAGTTGACATAAAACTAGCCAGCATACTACTCAATAAATCTCACCACACTTAAGTAAAGAAAACAATGATAAAAGTTCATTAATTGACCGTTTGCTAACAATCTGCATATGACATTACTTGATTTACATACTTTGAATTTTGTTTCTCAAGACTAAAGTCATTGGGAAATAAATCATCATAATTAATGTCTGTGAAAATCAGTTGCACAGAACACAAAGAAAGCTATAATGTTCCAACACATTAATCTTATCTTACAACTTAAAATTTACCCTCAAGGGCTGAGGAATTTATTCAGTACTTAATCCCTTCCAACACAGATATTAGGACCAGACTTTTGGTGTTCAGAACCTATGTCAATGCCTGGTAGGCAAAATGCCCACTTTTAATTCTCGATTTGGAAGAAGGACACAGGATTCACCAGAGCAAGCTAGCTAATAATGGCTCTACAACTAATTTCTGGTTTTCCATGAGAGACCATACATCATTGAGAAGGTAGAAGAGTGATTTAGAGTTGTTTATAACATTCACTATGGCTCTCCACATACACATGTTCCCACATCCATGTACTCCCTATCATGTGCCCATATACATGTAAACAGGCATGCACATACATGCACCCTACATATTAAAATGGAAAAATGCAAAAATGCATTCCTAAAATCTTGACAACTCATTCCTTAGTTGTGTAAAAGACCTTTGGGATAAATAGGAAAGAAACAACAGTATAAATAATCAAAGCAAAGCATTGCTATAATTTTTGTCTGTAAATTCAAAATGGTGTGAAATTAAAATCTAATACTTGCTGAGATCTGACCCCCTAGTTTATCTGTAACTCTTATGTTTCATGACTGCCAGAAATCCTGTATTGCTGACAAAAAAGCAACTTGAGTGTAGGCAGACCAAAATAGTTTGGCTCAGAGTAAGGTCAAGTTGATCATATATTCTGAGGCTTATTATTATTATCATTGTTTTTATTGTTACTATTATTGGAAAATCCTCAACTGTAGCCTTCACTCAGGACCCATCAAAACAGAGGTCAGCCTGACCTGTTATATTTTACCTACTAAAAATCTTGGGAAAAGGCTGACTACCATGTATCTCTCCCTAAAATTGCATATGAGTGCACATGTTTTTTCCCTATATAAACTTACCCTGAAAAATGTTCTAGGCTATAGATTTCAGCTCTCAATTTGAGCTATGAGCCTGATCAATCAGTTTGAGATGTGCATTCAATAAACCAGTCCTGTTGAACTGGATTGGTGTCTAAATTGTTTGTGCAGCAATTCCCAGACTCCAACTAAAATTTAGAATTATAAATTCTCAAGATAATAAGACTATTATTGGAATAGAAATGTTTTATGATTTCTAATGAAATATATATTCTCTCTTTTGTACTGGGAATCGAATCTAGGGCATTGTGTGTGCTAACCAAGTGTTCACCAGTAAGCTAGAACCCTAATTCTTTATTTCTCTGCTACCCGTTTGGATGTAGATTAATTATTTGAGAAGGTACCATTTTTAAGATTGCAGAACACTCTTAAAATCAACTTTACACTTTTTTTACTTACTACAATAACTGTATTTCAATAAAACTCAGTACATGGCATAGTATACAGCAACTTTCTGCTCAATGTAGTACTTATATCTAAGAAATGGTCTAACTTACCGGTGGATCAGCCCCCTTAGAACCAGTCAGCCCTCCTGTTAGAGATTCGATGTCCTGAAAAGAGGAGAGGTGATGATTATCAATAGTACTCAAAATAACAAACATTACTCAGTTAAATGGTGCAATGTCATTGGCAACAAAGCTAGGGTGATTCAAGTGTGTGTGTGTGTGTGTGTGTGTGTGTGTGTGTGTGT
>JADRCC010239010.1:0-10709 GCA_019843855.1 Hylomyscus alleni
GACACCCCCCAGAGGGAGAAACGGGTGTTTCCAACCCCTTACATGGGGGAAAGGAGGCCGAGGGGAGCCCAAGAACAGCAAACGCAGCAAGATCTGCACCCGGAGCCCCAGGAACAGCCCCAGAGGCCCACACTGCATCCTACAAAAGAACAGAAACAGGACCAGGAACAGCAGAAATCTCCCTGCAATCATCTTTCCTTTAGTCAAGGCTGATTTCCTCTTTGGCAACCAGAAATTCACCTCCCACCCCAGATAACCTAATATAATCTATCTATATATAAATATATAATATATAATGTTCTTAAATTATTCCTGATTTTTTTAACCAAGCTGCCAAGAAAAGAACGTATTCTCCCCTTAATCCTATTCTAATTTTTATGTGAATCTAAACTGCTGAGGAAGACCATATGTGATTGTTAAATTTTATATATATATATTTTTACTCCGCACAATGCTTATTCTTCTATATCCATAGATGCTTGAGAAGCTGTGTTTTTGTCATTCATGAACATTTTCCTTTGGAAAAAGAAAGCGCCTATTTTACTAACCAAAGACTTGATTTTTACCTTTTTCCTTTTTTATTCCCTCCTAGAAATAAGCCCAATTGGATTCATATCACTATTTTAAGAGTTTTTGGGTTTTTTTTTTTTTTTTTTTTTTTAGGTTCTTTTCCATTCAGAGAGACCAGAATTCCAAATCAGAGATACGTAGGGTGATAAGCTGTGATCTTTGAGTTAGCTATAAATAAGCAAGCAAACAATTTGAGATACACGGGAGGAAAGACGGGAGACATTAGGTTGTCTTTTTTTATTGTGAGATTCTGATCCTAAAAATAATAAATGGGGGATTACGGGTTTGGAGTGCTAGTGCAAAGCAATGCTGGGAATAAATCTGCTTTTCCAGTCCGGTTCCATCCACATCTGCAGCCTCCACACCATCACCAAAATGCCACCCCCAACCCTGCCGCTTTTATAAATAATAACACAGCTGCCAATGGCAGCAGTGCTGGGTCAGCTTGGCTCTTTCCTGCTCCGGCTACCCATAATATTCAGGATGAGATCCTGGGGTCAGAAAAAGCAAAAAGTCAGCAGCAAGAACAACAAGACCCTTTAGAAAAGCAACAGCTCTCCCCGAGTCCAGGCCAGGAAGCTGGAATACTGCCTGAAACCGAAAAGGCAAAAGCTGAAGAAAATCCAGGGGACAGTTCTTCAGAAAACAGCAATGGAAAAGAAAAACTCCGCATTGAATCACCAGTGTTGACAGGGTTTGATTACCAAGAAGCCACGGGCCTCGGGACTTCTACCCAACCCTTGACATCCAGTGCATCGTCCCTTACTGGTTTCAGTAACTGGTCAGCAGCGATAGCACCTTCTTCCTCCACGATAATCAATGAAGATGCAAGTTTCTTTCACCAGGGAGGGGTCCCTGGCGCTTCAGCTAATAATGGTGCTCTCTTGTTTCAAAATTTTCCCCATCATGTCAGCCCTGGCTTTGGTGGTAGCTTCTCCCCTCAGATCGGGCCTCTCTCCCAGCACCACCCTCATCACCCGCATTTCCAGCACCATCACAGCCAGCATCAGCAGCAGAGGAGGTCTCCTGCCAGTCCCCATCCCCCACCCTTCACACATAGAAATGCTGCTTTTAACCAGCTGCCTCATTTGGCGAATAATCTTAACAAACCTCCTTCTCCGTGGAGCAGCTACCAGAGTCCCTCTCCAACCCCCTCTTCTTCCTGGAGCCCAGGAGGTGGCGGCTATGGTGGCTGGGGAGCCTCTCAAGGCCGGGATCACCGCAGAGGGCTGAACGGTGGAATAACACCCCTGAACTCCATCTCACCTTTGAAGAAAAATTTCGCAAGCAATCATATTCAGCTCCAGAAGTATGCTCGCCCTAGCTCAGCCTTTGCTCCAAAATCCTGGATGGAAGATAGCTTGAACAGGGCTGACAACATTTTTCCTTTTCCGGTAAGATGTTGTTCCATTAATAGATTAAGATGAATAAGGAAGTAGTGTGGTGGAGTATCTGTGGAATGAAAGAATCAGAATTGTTAGGAAATGAATCGGTTACCAGCCTTTATTTTAGCAAACGAATGTAATCGGAAGAAAATAGTTAACTGTTTCTTGGGCCTTGATTTTTCCATTTATAATTACAAATACCGAATAGTTAGTGATGTCCTAATTAATTATAATACCTTTCTTGCTTAATGAGAATTTTCTTCACTTGCTTGAGGAAGAATGGTAAAACAGTAATGTGTAGCAGAAATGTATGTATTTTATTATGGAAAGTAATGAATGTTTTCTGCCTATCTGAATGAACTAAAAATGACCTTTTTTGACATTGTAAGGTAGGGAGTCACTGAAAGCAACTCCAGATTTCCTCCTGGTTATATTTAGATGTGGACCTTGCAGTCTGAGCAGTCTGAACTGATCAATTCAGCAATTCCTCTTAGACTTCTCTGCAAATTCTGACCTTTCTTGTGTCAGTAAGGGAGAAATGGTACAGATGGTTTCTTTATCATGCTTAAAGTGTACTAGTTAGGGAGAAATGGTACAGATGGTTTCTTTATCATGCTTAAAGTGTATTTATTTATCTATCTATTTATTTATTTTGCAGTACTGGTATACCCATTTCCTTTTGAACATTATGAAGATGTTGATTTCAGAATGCCTGTTTTGTTTTTGGGACGTTATTGTTTATTTTTGGGTTTTTTTTTTTTTTTTTGTATGTGATGCCTTTCACCTACTTGTTTATTTTCCAGTGTTAACACTAGGGGTGTAGATAATTAAACCATTCCTAAAAATAGGTCCAGGCAAAGATCACTTGTCTCTGTTGGTACTAGTATATCCTTTTTCTGGTAGGAATCACATTGTTTGTTTTTGAACTAATGAGCAGTCAGTTTGTCTTGCAGAAACAAGGTAAAGGGAATTTCATGTCTTAGCTCACCATCACTTGCCACACTCAATTTATAAACTGAAGAGCGATTGTTTCTGTGTCCTTAGAAAATGTATAGAAAGTAGTAAGGGCCACTGAGCCTGTCCTCATCAACTGGGAAAGGCAAGTTCTATCATTATCCCACTTACAGATGAGTAAGTAAACATGTGCTTAAAGCCATGTATACATACATGAGTGTGTCATGCACATGTGTTACAGCTAAAGGGTTTTTTAGATACACTTCTGCAGGGACTAAAGCATATTACAAGACAGTTGTAGTGTTCCTATTTAAGGGAAGTAAAAGTTTGCTAGAGAGCCCCATGTCAGTCCAAGGAGTTAAATAAATATCTCTTTAATCCTTGAGGATACAGGTGTAAGTCACCTTAAAATATTTGGTCAAATTTAGTTTTAAATTTTTTTAAAAAGACTTTTATTTTTGCCTGTCAAAAATTGTTGGCATTTTACTTTTAGAAAGCATTATTTTTTGCTTAAGCCAAGTGCAGTTGTCATTTAGTGACAGATAAATAACTGTTCAGAACATTGACAATGGCTTTAAAAAGTTGTTATTCATATTCCTTAGAACATAAATACTAAAGTAATTTAATGCAAAGGTGACTTATAAACTATTTATGTATTGCTAATTAAAAAAAATACCTTTTAACTAGATTTTGATTAGAGTGGGAATTGAATGCACTCTTCTTTCTTGCTGCTTCTTATGCTAACAGTAAATTTATGTGATGTTATGATCATTTCCTCATTCTGAGCATCCTAATTTATGAAAAAAGATTTGTTTGGGGAAAATGAGAAGTGCAGAAAATGAAATATCTATATGTGTGTGTCATGTTTTCTCATGACAGTATGTGTTGAACATGTAGAATCCTTTTGATCAGTTTCATTGGTGATTAAACTGATTTATTTAATAACAGACTAAGATTGATACTAAAAGTGGTTGTTAGAAACTAGCTCTTTCAGAGGTTTGGGGATGTCACTTAGTAATAATAGAGCATTTGTCTGGCCTGCGGAAGGCTTTGAATTTGATATTCAGCGCTGAAACAATTATTTTCCTCTTGTCTTTTCTTGTCTATTATGCTGAAGATAGAAAAAGGGTGGTCAGTAAACCCAGTTCAAATACAGAAAAGCTGGGTATGATAGTGTACGCCTTTAACCCAGCACCGGAGAGGCAAAGGCAGGCGGATTTCTGAGTTCCAGGCCAGCCTGGTCTACAGAGTGAGTTCCAGGACAACCAGGGCTATGCAGAGAAACCCTGTCTCGAAAAAACCAAAAAAAAAAAAAAAAAAAAAAAGAAAGAAAGAAAGAAAGAAAAAAAGAAAAAAGAAAAAAAGAAAAAAAAAAGTTGTTTCTAACTTTTTATTTATCCTAAAGCTTCAAAGTATGAATTGAGAAGGCATGGCTTAAACCCTGTTTTCAGATAGATTAAATTAATATGTATCTAATAACATATAAGATGCCTTTATATTCTAAGTGCTTTATATGTATTAATTTACTCAATAATCCTGTGAGGTTGAAATTATTATTTACATGCAGGATTTGACTCTTAACCATTAGTTATACTATGGTGCTTTTCGCAAAATCATAATGTAGATGGGAGTGAGAGGAACTCCTCCCAGAGCAAGCAAGATGAAAGGAAAAAAGTTATCTATATGTATGACCAAAAGCTGAGTGTAAGCCAGATGTAGTTTCTGCTACCCAGGAGGGTGAGGAAGGTTGGAGAGTCTAGAAGTTATGGGCAGCCTGAGTAACATAGTGAGGCTTCCCATTAAACAACAAAAGCTGGCTCATGGAGTTAATCCCAGCACTTGGGAGGCAGAGGCAGGTGGATTTCTGAGTTCGAGGCCAGCCTGGTCTACAGAGTGAGTTCCAGGACAGCCAGGGCTACACAGAGGAACTCTGTCTGGAAAAACCAAAACCAAAAACAAAAAAAGTAAAAAAATAAACCATATTTGTTTATCAACTCTAAATGTTAAACTTCATAAAGTTAAGATCAATACTTAAAAATTTTAAACATCTATTTATTACATGTATTTAGTTATATAGTATTACAATAATACTTAAATTTATTTATTACTTTTATTTATTGTATTTATGTATGCATGCCAATGCCACAGCTCATGCATGGAAGTCAGAGGACAGCTTACAGAAGTTGTTTCTCTTCTCCCACCATGAGGTCCCAGGGATTGAACTCAGGTCATCTAGGTTAGCAGCAAGGGTATTTACCCAATCTCACTGACCCAAAGTCCTTTTGCTTTTACTTCTGAGTAGTTACTGTATATAAGTCAGGAATGGTGAGTGCCCTCAGATAGGCTCTCTCACTTCCTATCACAGGATCTCTCAACCCCGTGACATTTGTTGTATTGTCCTATCTTTAAAATAAAGAGACAAGGCCCATATTCATGTGACTAAGTAAGGGTATGGTTCGACCCTTATGTTAAAAAAAAAAAAAAAAAAAAGTCCTATCTGTCCTGCCAAACACATCCTGAAGCTTCAATTTCCTAATCAAGTAATAGATTGGGATGCTTGCCAGTAATTTTATTTGAATATAGCACCTTTTTGGAATGATGCCTAGATCTGTCCTTACAGGAAAAGTAGAACAGAATCCCTCAGTCTATATACTATTATCTAAAGCTCCATTCATGTTCCCATCTGCATTAGCTAAAAACCAGGAAAGTGGCCACAAAGATTGTCCTCCATCTTGATTGGTAGAGAGACGAATTCAGTACTTAGGGCTCCGTTTGCTCTTACCTTAGACACATTGCTTTGTTAAGTTTTCTAAATTACACAAGTAATTCTTGTCACTATAATAACTTCCCTGGTGTTGTCAGCTTAGTTTTTTTTTTTTTTTTTTTTTTTCAAGACAGGGTTTCTCTGTGTAGCCCTGGCTGTCCTGGACTCACTCTGTAGACCAGGCTGGCCTCGAACTCAGAAATCCACCTGCCTCTGCCTCCCAAGTGCTGGGATTAAAGGCGTGCGCCACCACACCTGGCTTCAGCTTAGTATTCTTAAAATTATATCTCACATGGTGTGCTTAGAAACAAAGTCACTGCAGTGCTTCAGATTGACACATCTTGGTGAATTATTAAAAATCATTATAACATACAACCTCATTCCATTTTATTTTTTTCTTAAAGTGATTCTAAGAAAGATTTGGTTTTTTGTTTGCATAGGACATCTCTTGTTTGATTTAGAGAGAAACCAATTTTGTAATTGCGAAATATGTGCTAGATGGTTCTAGCTATGGCAGAATTGAAATACTGGAAAATATTCTGGGAAAATCCTATGAGGTACAACATCTTTTTTGTAGAGAGCTTCTAACTAGGTTATTTCCCAATAGAGCTGAAAGTAACTTTTTTTTAACTCTTTCCCTTCTATGTTTTCTTCATTTTTCTTTAAAGATTTATTTATTATTTTTATTATTAATTTTATGTGTATGAGTACACTGTAGCTATACAGATGACAATGAGCCATCATGTGGCTGTTGGGAATTGAACTCAGGATGGCTCCACCCCGCTCGCCCCAGCCCCACTCACCCCAGCCCCACTCGCTCCAGCCCCACTCGCTCTGGTGTAGTACACTGTAGCTGTCTTCAGACATACCAGAAGAGGGCGTCAGATCTCACTACCGGTGGTTGTGAGCCACCATGTGGTTGCTGGGATTTGAATTCAGGACCTTCGGAAGAACAGTCAGTGCTCTTACCCGCCGAGTCATCTCGCCAGCCCTGTTTTCCTCATTTTTAAAAAAGCGATTTGTTAATTTTTATTTTCTGCGGTCTGAGTGATTTGCCTGTATGTATGTCTATTCAACTCACGAGGCCTAGTGCCTGCAAACCTGAAGAGGGCATTAGATTCTCAAGAACTGGAGTAACAGATGGTTGTGAGCTGCTAGATAGGTGCTAGGAACTGAGGCCAGGTCCTCTACAAGAGCTCTTCACCACCAACCCTTCTCTCTAGCCACCAGGGTAGAGTGAAATAGGATCAAAAATTGTTTTAAAGTCTATCAGGAAAAGTTTACTTATTGTAAGCCTAGTGAATATGGTTGTTGCTAATTAAAACTAGGAAGGTACTATTTAGTTCACCAGGGTAAGCTTGTGAGAATAATCCTTGGTGGTTCTCCTGAGAAAGAAACAGTTGAAAGTACTCTTAAAATTAACTTAGGCTTATGTTTGAATTTTACAGTCAAAATTCATTCTTTTTTCAACTTTTCTGTCTTGGTAGAGTGTAAAAATAATCTTGAAAGCTCATGCTGTCACGTTGTTTCCAATAGTGTGTGAAATATACCTGGGCTTTTGGTCTTGTCACAGATAAGATAGTGTGAGCAACATTCTTCATTTTAAGGTCACAAACCCACACCAGTATTATTCTCTTTTAACTTTTTGTGACAAATATTCATTTTATTTCATTTGAACTATTCAAAGATACGTTGCAGAAATTAAAAGAAAGTTTTTGGCCTGATCTATTTAGGGCAGGATTCAGATTTTACAATTTAATTTTAGTGTACTTTCATCACATTTTATATTATTGAAAAGAGATTGAGGTACATTTTCTAACCTTAGAAAATAAGTGGAAGAGAGATAAGATTGTATATATTATTATTTAAGTGAGCTTCTGAATGTGAAATATGAATAACTACTGAGAAATACTATTAATGTGAGGCTGAACTATAGTTGGACTGAGGCATACTTAAGTTTGATTTTGAATCAAACTTAATGGCTTGAAGTAAGTACCTTAAATTTTGGAAGCTGATACCTTATTAAGATAATAATGGTGAAGGATTATTGTAAGGCACCTTAAATATGTGGTCATGCTAAAATTGAAAATGTGTCTCTCAAATGTTGAGTAAAATGGTGAAGTGAAGATAATTACAAATGTAGCTAGAGTTTCTCTGAGCAATTCTGAGCACTCTCAGTATTGTGTACCTGATTGTTTGTACTTTGTTTCTCAGAGCACACCTTTACAATCAGCTAGAGATGCAACTTGGGACAGAGAAATCATTTAACAGAATTACAAATTTTCTCAGAGAAGCAAGTTTTAGAAATATAAATATATATATGTCTACATATATATGTGTGTGTATATATATACATATATATGTATACATATATGTACATATATAAACTTTGATTTAAAGTTTGCCTTTAGTGATACCATTTGGTCACAGAGTATAAATAAGTAATGTTTACAGGCATACAAAGTAGCTTATTTAAGAATTTATTTCCAAATTTCCAAATATTACAAATTTCCAGGCATGGTGATAAATGTCTGTCTCATGTTTTTGGCCCTACTTATTAAACTTTAAAGGTATATATAAACTATGTAAGTACTTCCCATATTGTACTATACTAAGGCTGGACAAATTTGAATTTGCTGAGTATTTTTTTATATACCCAGTCATCTTATACACTTAAAGTAAGGTATAGTTAATTTTTTGGTATTATGTATTTCAAAGCTGTACTTGTCTTTAAAATGTCATGTAATATTTTAAATAATAGTTCTTTTAGGAATCTTTGAAGAGTCTACTTTGTAGGATCATGGTGCTAGCTAGTGAAATATATGATGTCATTTTGTTGTCTATGACCTCAAGAACATCTCTACCCCTAAAATAATCTTAATTATAATAAGGTAGATCTGGACTCTAAATATGGCTTTACTACTTAGCTAGTCATATAACCCAGGACAAACATGATATTTTCCTGATTTTTCCTTTGTTCATTTCTTTTCTCTGGCCGTTTTGAGAATAAAATGAGATTTTTGTCTAATATTTATCTTCCAGAAGATTCTGTTATTAAAAAAATAATAAGATTTTTCAATAGTAGTATTAGTCAGGGCCAGCAAGTTGGCTTAGTAGGTGAGAGGAGCTATAACCAAGTCTGATGACGTGAGTTAGATTCCTGAAATCTGTGAGGGAGAAGGAAATAGCCAATTCCTACAAGTCGTCCTCTGATCTTAACACATGCACCCTACTAGATAGCATTTGTGCATGCATGCACAGCACACACACACACACACACACACACTCGCAAATTAAATTTGAAAAATAGTAAGAGCTAGAGAGAGATGGATTGTTGGTAAAGAGTATGTTCTACTCTTCAGAAGACTTGAGTTCCATTCCCAGCCCCCATGGTGGGTGTATCACAACTGCCTTTAGCTCTAGCTCTGAGGGATCCAACAACCTCTTTGGCCATTTGGGGCACCTGCAATCATGTGCGTGTTCATATGCACAAATATAATAAATCTTTTATAAATGTACTACTAATCCATGTCCTGTGAATAGTAGTTTCTTTAAATGTCAAAAAGCAGCTGGTGAGGTGGCTTAGTGGGTACATGCACCAGCCAACAAACCTGGTGACCTGTGTTTGATCCGTAGAACCTTCTTGGGAGAAGTAGAAAACTGACTCCTTCCATTTTATCTTCTGATCTCTATGAGGGGTCCATGGCACCATGCACCTGTACGTGTGTGTGTGTGCACCCCTCACACACACACACTAAATAAATAAATGACATTTAAATGTGAAAATCATTGTATTACTGGTACATGATGATTAAACCTAAAGAATGTTTTTATAAATGAAGTATAATTTTAAACAAAATTGTTGCACATAAATAATAGTGGAACTTGGACTACAAAATAATCTTTATTTTTCTGAACACAAATAAATACAGTGTCTAACTGGTGACTTTATCCCCCTTTTTGGTAAGGTTTTCTTTCCCATGTGATTTCTAATATTTTATTATGGAAAGTTTTAAACATTGACTAGACAAAATACTGTCCTGAACTCCCGTGTACATGTCACATGACTTTAGCAGTCACTGGCTGCTGGACAGTCCTTCCACCTACACGGTAAACTCTTCTCTGCCATATATCTTAAAGCATTTCCTAGACATGGTAGGATTTCATTGTGAAAGAACACACTTCTCCAAGATACAAAGTCTTTAGAGGATATACATAGAGTATCTTCCAAGGGTCACATATCTGTCATGCCTGCTCAGCCTATTTTCCTTATTCAGCCTGGTGTCACTCCCACAAACACCAGTGGCCTCATCTCTTTCTGAGACATCAAAAAAAGTAAATAAAATAAGATCAGCTTACCAGTGACTGTAAAATCTAAGTAGAGTATAATATTCTTTAATTTTGACCTTCTTCTAATTCTAGGCTTCTGTGGAATTGTAGGTATGATATCTGAGATGAATTCGAAAGAACAGGACAGGGCTGTGCTTTGGGGATTGTTTTTCTGTTTGTTTATAAAAAGAATTCAGAGATTTGAGGTCTTTTGGAGGCCTGTGGAGTTCTTCAAACCTTATTCATCCACCTCTCTTTCAATATACAGATATTCACTAGTAGAAATATTTGTCTGTGGTCAAAGAGGGCCTTTTCATGAAGAGTACAGTCTGGGAAGCTCCCATTTTGTTCTTACGAGTTAAGTGTTTTCTGCCTAGGAGACTGAACGTGGGGTGGCTTGTTAGAAGCTGAGCATCGGGTGCTTTTTGTCATCATTGTCAAGGGTCACAAAAAGGAAGAGATATCAAGGGTTGCAAAACATAAGTCTTAGCTTAGGCATAAAGATTGTACATTTTGGGGCTGGAGAGATGGCTCAGTGGTTAAGAGCACCGACTGCTCTTTCAGAGGTCCTGAGTTCAATTCCCAGCAACCACATGGTGGCTCACAACCATCTGTAATGGGATTCAATGCCCTCTTCTGGTATCTAAAGAGAGCAACAGTGTACTCACATATATAAAATAAATAAATCTAAAAAAAAAAAAAAAAAA